>RCUC01132747.1:0-64119 GCA_003697995.1 Taxidea taxus jeffersonii
TTAAACAGGAAAGTTAAATAATATTAACAAGCTTGAAGTAGAACAAAACACTTTTATCCACCCATTCCTAATTCCCTCCCAGTCATGTTCCTTTTAGGTGTGTAATGTTAATATTTCTTAACTCTATCTTCTGGTACTCTAATGATAGGCTTTGATTCATATTTCTCAATTTGTTAATTTTAGATGCCATCAGTTAACATTCTGTTTTTTCTAAATACAGTTTAGTTGTCTTACATCTGATCTTCCTTGACTATCCTAATATAGTTACATCACAATTTTATTTTTATTTTTTTAAAGATTTTATTTACTTGTTTATTTGAGAAAAATGGAGTGTGAACAAGGGAAAGGGCAAAGGGGGAGGGAGAGAGTGACTCCCAAGCAGGCTCCATGCTCAGAGATTATGACCTGAGCTGAAACCAAGAGCATGATGCTTAACTGATTCAATCAACCAGATGCCCCATCATCAGTATTTATGTCTTTTAATGTAATATTCAATGTTAAAATACCTACTATATACCTATCTTGAGAACTATCTATGTCCTATCTTAACAGCTTATTTTTCATTTGTTTGTTTCCTGACTTTCTAATTCTTCTTGCACTTCTTGTACTATTATATTGTACCCCCCAAACATATTTCAGTATATTATTCTAAATATCCCCACTTTTTTTTTAGCTGTCTCTGCCCAAAATCCTCTGTGTTTTGCTGAATTTGAGGTAATTGTTCCCTAGGCTTACTGTAGTTTTCTCCTACATTTAATTCACACCTTCCTCTTTTTGGTTTATTTTTTTCATTTGGCTGGAGCACATCCTCAAATAGTTTCTTAAGAAATGTTGAATGGGCAATAAACTTTCTGAGTTTTTTTGTTTGAATAATTGTATAAAATGATAGTCATTTTCAGTTTATATACTTAGTCCTTCAAGTTTGGATAATTTTTCTGTGTGTGTGTGTGTTTTAATATAAATTCTACCTCCATTCTATTTTTTTTTTTTTTGAAGCTTGTATTTATCAAATTTGGCCTTCTTGTACTGTTGATCTATGTCATCTTTACCCATTATAATTTTACCCTATTTTTCTTTTGTTTCTCTTTTATAGGCAATATCTCAACTCTATCTTCCAAAAGTTGTGTTAAAACTTTATTTTAGAAATATTTGTAAGATTCCATTTTTTTTAAAGATTTTATTGATTTATTTGACAGAGAGAGATCACAAGTAGGCAGAGAGGCAGGCAGAGATAGAGGGGGGAAACAGGCTCCCTGATGATCAGAGAGCCTGATGTGGGGCTCAATCCCAGGAACCTGGGATCATGACCTGAGCGGAAGGCAGAGGTTTAACCCACTGAGCCACCCAGGTGCCCCTGTAAGATTCCATTTTTATATTACTCTATTCTTCTTCTCTTTTTTAATTTCTCCAAGAATAGTAATTAGAGATTTCTTCCTTTAAAAAAAAAATGCTATCATCAGTCATTTATATAATCTTTTGTCTTTCAAATTTTTCTCCTCTTTAATCTTGGTTCTTATTTTCTATGAGCTACGTTTCACTATTAAAAAACTGCATATCATTATTCTCTCTCTCCTTTTGAAAGATTTTTTTAATTTATTTGAGGGAGAGGAGAAAGCAAGCAAGAGAGCAGGGGAAGCGCAGAGGGGAAGGGAGTAGCAGGCTCAGCAAGGAGCCTGACTCAGGGCTCCATCCCAGGACTCTGAGATCATGACCTGAGCAGAAGGCAGATGCTTACCCAACTGAGTCATCCAGGTACCTTGCATATCTTTATTGTCTATTAATATTTCACTGTGGAACTAAAATGATGTGATTAAGGACCCAACTGAGATGATTGAGGAGATGACTGAGAAGGGTGTGAGGAAGGACAACAGGTTGATTAGATAGATAGCCAGCTGGTTTTACTAGGGCAGTGTCGAAAGCAAGAATGTGTAGATTTTTTTTTTACCTTCTGGTAGCATGTGGTTTCTTGAGAGAAGTAACCTCCATACCTTTCCATGGGGCAGAGATGGCTACAAGTATTTGGGGCTATGGGTGTTCTTGACTACAAATGAAAGAAGTATTCACCTATGTAGAAAATTTTTCATTCTTTTTCTCAAGTTTTGTCTCTTAATAGAATCACATTTTATGGAATAACTTTTATTTCACATAAGTGATTCATTTAAGAAAACTTCACAGTTTTAATTCCCCTGGTAACGCTTTGAAGTTTTGCCTTTTTGGATGTGTATTTCAATGGATAGTAGGCTTAAATCCCAGGATTTGGGAAAAATCCCAGTTTTAAAATCATAGTCCATTTAATTATGTAGAGACCTGTTTGGTATATTGCAGCATCTCACACACTGAGCAAAATGTTGAATTATTGAGTACATTGTATTTATTCCAAAATATTTCATCTTTGAATTGACTACTCTTCTATGCTGACTTTTATTTGCATGAAAGTTGAAATAATTTTGGACAGGCAAATTACTCAGATGCTGAAATCACATTGTTATTGATTTCAAGTAGATTATAAGCTGATAGAATTGGATATATGCTTTATGTAACATAGCTTATTTTTTAAAAATTATACAGCACATACACGAAATTCTGGAAATAAAAATGTTTAAGTGCTGAGAAGCACTCATTTTTTTTCCTTCTTTTGGTACAAATACACATGTATGTATATATAGTGTAGTTAGTTCTGTACCCAGAAGAATTAGCAGCAGCTTTGGAGAGAAAAGGTGAGAGGAAGAATGCCCTGAGCATCTCTTTGAATAGCTCAGGCAAGAACAAGTGTTATTATCCCAGGAGGAAACTGTAAGTGACTTTTTTGTAATTGGAAGTGTGTCCTGCCCTGATAAGAACTTGTGGATAAGGAAACAAGAGACCAGTAAATAGCCAAAGGGAAGAAAGAAAAGCTTGCTATGTTCCTCCACTTAAATATATGTCATTTCTCTGGGGACTGTAGGTTTTACAAAGAGATGAGGACTAATTTGGGATGCTACTTACCTCTGTTTCCAAAAGAAAAACTTTCCTCGAGAATGTGGTTATAAGTAGGCCATGGACCAAAAATAGGCCATAAGGCATGCCAGGCAGCTTTATGAACTTCAAGGTTCTATGAAATTTCATCCATTGGAGATTTCCTCAGTGTTTTAAACAGTTTTAGAAAGGAAACCATGCTAGTAGAAATATCTTCTGTAAGAAATGACTCGATGGGAGAGACTAAGTAGTTCTGATGTTTTGTTGTCTGGATGGTTTGCTCTGGCTATTTTCTTCTTGATTTTTAGTATATAAATAAATTTTTGCAAGGCTGACAAAAGAAAATAAAGTAAGCTTTCAGGAGGCTATTAGATAGCATCATACATTTTTGAGGTTTTTAAGGCTGAGATTCTATTTTGTTTTACTTAAAAGGAATGTTATAATGTTGCACATTTTTGCTTATTCAACATTTTGCTAATTCATGAAACTCAGAAGAAATTCTGTCCATTGACAAGCTCTCATTGTGTATTCATCACCACACTAAACCCTCATTTACTCTAAAATTAAGTGTTCAATGATATGCATGTTATAAATTCATTCTCAGTTGTAAAATTTTCTTGGTGTCTTGGAAATTGAATTTTAATCACTTAGCCAGAGTCAAGCAAAAATAGTACTTTGACATACATTGTCAGCATGTTCTTAGATTTTGATAAATGTGGGTAAAATCAATATATAGATACAGGAGGAGAGTCCAAATAAAATCATCATACTTCAGAAGCTTTTCTTAACATAACTCAGAGCTGCTTTTCCTTTGAATAATAAAACAGTTTTGATAATAGGGAAGCATCAACCCCACTTTCTATTCAATGAAGATGTCTTTGCCGGAGGCAAAATAATGACAAAATAAATATAATCACTAACTTTAAAACTTTGTTGTACTTAAAGGTAATGTGGGCCCTAAAATTATTTAGTGCATCTAGTTTAGATATTTGGGAACACTGGATCCACTGCTGATATCAGATTGGCACTTTGAGTTTGAATATTCCCTATAATTGGAGTCCTCTCCATCCAGTTTCTTTCTTCTCTCATAGTTATACTTTTAAGGTACACCTTATCAGCTCTTTCCTTTCAGAATTTCACTTTGCTTAATTCTTCCCTTTTTAAAGAGTTAAACAACTAAAATTTATAAGTTACCCTCCTTTGCATCAATGTCCACACTTGCTGCCTCATATCCATTCTCTCCTCAACTGGTGACAATCTGCCTTCAGTTTCCATCTCTCTATACAGATCTTCTCATTAAGTTCACCCTTAATTTCTGAATCCAGTGAAGATTTTCCTGTCTTCCTTGAATTCTTTGTGGCATTTGTCATGTCTGAGCACTCCCTCTTTTTTGGAGGACTCTTTCCCATTGACTTCTGAGATGACATTTACTTTGAATTCTCTTCTGTCCTCTTGGGTCAATCCTTCTGGGTAATTTTTCTAAGTTCCCCTGTGTAATTCTTCCATCCTGAAGTTCTTCTGAATTCCAAACTTTGGCTGCTTTTCAGTCCCATAGACTTTCTCTGTGCCTCTGCAAACATCCCCTCGGTTTCCACTCCAAGTGTACTTGGGAGATTCTCAGGTCTAGACCTTCAACCTGACCTGTTGCATTTTCTGCATTACATACCTGAGTGCCAGTAAAGAAACTTGGAGACCACCCTTGAGTCTTCCTTCTCTTTTACCACCACATATAATGAGTTCTAAATCTCATTAACTTTACCTTCTTATATTTCTTAAATTGTTCCTTTTTTCTCTGTACCTATTGGAGTACTCTTTAATCATGGTTTTGTCTTGCTTGCATTGCTAGACTAGCACTCAGGTTTGCTCTTTTTCCCTAGTTTTGCCAACCTCATTCAGTCATTCCTTTAATCTCCCTGCCTTTTAACGTTTATTATATTGTTGTATTTATATTAGATTGTATTATGTATTTGATTTTGCTTATTTTCTTGTAAGTCATGTACTTCATTATTAGCTCATTATGTAACAATTCTATATCACTATTATTTTTGTCCTTGTCATTCACTTCATATCATAGTACTGTTATAAATGCTTAATAATTTTTTTTTTTTTTGGTGACTAGGTACATGAATAAATATAGTCCATCTGTTCCAAAGCCAGATGATAATGACCAAATGAGACCTACACTTTCAGTTTGGAAGAGTTTTTTAGCAGCTACTTTAGCAACAGCCTGGGAGAAGTTCTCCATCTCTTCCTTGCATTTGCAAAGTTGATCTGTATTAAAAGCAGGGTAATTCAGAAATTTAATGTAGAATCTAAATACAACCTCAATGTTGGCTCTACTAAAGAACTATATTATATACTGAGTACATGAGATAAATAAGTTAAATGATGTGTAAAAACATTTAGGAAGCATGATAAATTATTAGTTTCTAGAGGAAATATAGTATGCCTAAGGCATAGATTCAACTAAATTAGTGTATAGTTATAGATTTGTCTAAATAAATTGATGTTAGGTCTCGATAGAAATGAGATAGCCAAACTTCTTTCCACTTTTTGTTAGGCAGAAGTATGCTTAAAGTCCATCAAAATGAAGTCCAGGGCCATGAGGAATACTTTCCTCTGACTTGTGAAAATTTAAAAACTAATTTAGTGCTAAATAGTTTTGGGATTCAAAATGTATAGAAATACATATTGCAATGACAGCAGTTTCTTTTTACACATAATGAGGGTTCATATCTGAGTGAATCTGTTGAGGAGTCTAGTTTGAATCATTAGGAAAAGGGAGAACTAAGGTGTTACAGAATGTGAAAAATAAACGGAATGTGCACCTCTGCTAATTTTACATAAAATAGACCTTTCCCTTCCACTTGCAAAAAATCATTTTTTCCCTCATTCCTGGATTGCTTATTTATCTGTATTAAGTTATTATTAATTTCTTTTCATTAACTTCTAAGAAAAGTACAAATATTCATGCGCATTGTCTTTACATTTAAAAGTGTGTATTCAGACTTACTAATACATAATAAATAGAAGCTTAAATCATGAATTTTGTTTTAAGGACTTTTTTAAAAAGAGTGATCTGAAAACATTATTGTTCTTTCATAAAGCTGGAGAGACCACATTTTGCTATAATGTAGCTACAATTACTCTTTTCATCAATAGCTTCGTTAGTAGGTCAAGGAGAAATCATCCCTAACAAGAAGAGTCCATGGAGAAAAGAGACTAACCATATCAGAATTGAAATTAAATTGGAAAAATTTAAATCAAGGAAACTATTTTTGCCTCTTTTTGGTATGATATGCAAATTCATGCATTTTAAATGGGAAATGGGAAATTTCATAGCCGCTGAACACCAGTGATGTGTGCTCTGTGGGCAGGGTAGACACAGGTACAATATACCTGTGGCAGCTTTTGCTCATTTAAGGAAATTACATTTGAAACATTCTGACTACATTATAGAGCCACAAGAAACTTTACAGTGATTTCCTTTTAGTGGAACTAAGTACTTGTTCTTTTTTAGCTCAGAATCATTTTCCAGTCTTGCTACACTTATCAGGCGGTGCAGATCCAGTCATAGAAAGGTATTTGTTGTGCACACACTTGCACACACGCACACACACGCAAAATTTTATTAATACCTGTGTACTTCTTTGTGTGTGTTACACTTACCTATCAACTAGAATTTGTGCTTTAATATGAATATTTACCTCATTGATAAAATACTCTTCACTTACTCTCACTGTATATGGGTTCAGGATTTCATATTTGATAGGATACAGAATAGAATGATAGGTTATGTGAAAATGAGATCATGATATCAATGATCTTTCTATGATGCAGAATGAAATAGGGACTTTGAGCCGATAGAAAAAGTACTTATGGTAATTAAATACATTCATATTATATCAATTAAATTGGTTGAATTTCAATTTCCTTGTTAAGTTACATAACATTTTAATTAACCCAAAGACATTGTCAGGTTGCAAGTAGTACAGTGATATTTTGCATTAAGACACTTGCATAGATGTGCACTAAAATTGAGCCTAACAGGGATGCCTGGGTGGCTCAGTTGGTTAAGCAGCTGCCTTCGGCTCAGGTCATGATCCCAGCGTCCTGGGATCGAGTCCCACATCGGGCTCCTTGCTCGGCAATGAGCCTGCTTCTCCCTCTGCCTCTGCCTGCCTCTCTGTCTGCCTGTGCTCGCTCTCTCTCTAATGAATAAATAAAATCTTAAAAAAAAAAATTTAAAAAAAATTTGAGCCTAACAGGAAGGATGGATGTAGCAGACATACATTTAGAAACCAACTCCAAGAGTAGAGCTGTTTACAAGCAATTAGTATATGTGTGCTTTATTAGAGAAAGGAGAATTTATTGTGAGTGGGGATGCATTAACTCTTTCAGACATAAGGGTTCTATTTCCCAAAAAGCTGCATTCATGTAGACAACACTTTAAGTCAGTTTTTAGCTTCCAGATGTTTTCTGATGTTGGAAAGTAAAACACTAAGGTTTGAAATGGTTCTGGGGACACAGCCTTTCCTGTCAGGGATTCTAGCAGATGCTAATATAATTTAATATTCGTGGAAGACAGAGAAAATATAGAATAGCATCAAACTGATTTTTCAGAGTTTTCAAACCAGATGTCCCTTGGCATTTACATGGAAGAAGTCTACTCTGTACCACGTTGCATATTTTCGTGTTCAAGTTCTCAGCCATAGTATGTAGTCATTGGTGTTTTGACAGCCATCTGCTTAGGCCTTACTTTCTCTATTCAGCCATAGCTAAAATTGAACATTTTTCAAAGTGGAAAATTACAGGTAGTCTTGATTATAAGAGAACAGAAAACCAGTATCAATATTAGAAATAAAAAAGTGGTATGTATCTTTCGCTTAGTAATAACTCCTGTATTGAAAGATAATATGTTACAGCTGCACAAAAACAAATAAGCACTTTGGAAACAGATACCCTAGTTCTTTATATCAATAGAGTTTATTTTAATTTTGTACAAGGCTCTAGCTAGACACCGATGGAGTTACAGAAAAGTAACTCCAGAGTGATCAGCCCATGGCTGGCCTCATCTTGTACATAACAAGAACTCTATAAATATTTGCTGAATGAATGATAAATTAATATGAATCCATATTTAATAGTTTGTAGAAATTTTTACCAACAGCTGATAGGTTTTAATATGTGGAGTTGTACATACACACACAGATGTGTGTGTGATATGTATGTTTATATAATGCAAGTGAATCAAAGAGTTTGATGAGAACTTTTGAGCACTGACTGTGTACCTTTGAACACCACATACTAGGCATTCTGAATTTTCAAAACTAGTATGTAATATTTTGTTCTAATGTCATGAGTATGTCTACATAAACTAAAATTTAAAAATTCTTTGAAATGATTAATTTTATAATATAAACTAATTGATAAGGAGTAGGGAAGGATGGGGAAACTTTTTTTTATCAGGGGGATGGATTTTTAACTGATTTTGAAGGAAATATTAAATCGAGAACTATGGATAATAAATCAGATAAGGCAATTAACGTAACCTGGGTAAAGTGGGTAGTGAGATAGTGGTTTTTTCCCCCAGTTTTACTGAGATTAATTGATATACAGTACTCTATGTTTCTGGTGTATGGGATAATGATTTGACTTATACATATTGTGAATTGATTACCAAAATAAGTTTAGTTGATGCAAAAAAGAAAATATGGTTTTTTACTTATGATGAGAACTCTTAGGATTTACTCTGTTAACAGCTTTCACTTACACCATGTAGCAGTGTTAACTATCATCCTCATCCTTAGTACTAATCTAATCTTAGAGAGGTAGTGTTTTCAGATTAAGATAATGAAATCTTTGACTAGTGCATGGAATTTTAACTGAGAATAATGAGACAAATTCAGAATAGATTTAGATAGGGAAGGAGATTAGGGTCAAATTACGGGGTACTTGGAATACCTAGATGAAACATTTGTATTTAACTGAAGAGTCAAGTGAGAGGTATCAGGGGGTCCAGAGAGGGACAAGAACATAAAGAAAGTGGACTTGAATTTTGAGATTGTTGCCAACTCAGTGTAGTTTAAGGTCTATGGTATTTTCAGACCTTCATCTGACCATAATGCACAGGAATCTAACAAATGATTATCATTTCTGCCTTGAATAAAAATGGGGCTTTAAACTGCATCAGTACTAATTGAAGATAATGTGAATTTAGAGCAGTTTGAAAAACAAGAATTAAACCTGATAATTAGAAGTTGAAAGAGAAGGATTTATCTCAGCTCTCTCTAAAACAATAGGCACGCACACATTCACATACAAAATACCATATTTTACTCACATTTTTATTTTATTTTTTATTTTTTTAAGATTTTATTTATTTATTTGACAGACAGAGATCACAAGTAGGCAGAGAGGCAGGCAGAGAGAGAGAGGAAGAAGCAGGCTCCCTGCCAAGCAGAGAGCCCGATGCGGGGCTCCATCACAGGACCCTGGGATCATGACCTGAGCCAAAGGCAGAGGCTTAACCCACTGAGCCACCCAGGTGCCCCTTTACTCACATTTTTAAATGACATACTATTTCTATTGCTCTTTGCAGTGTAATTTTTTCTGATTCATATTGAAAACCAGACTTTTATGTTGTATTCATGCATTAATTGATCTATTTATCAAACATTTCTTGAACACCTTCTTGAGTCCATCATTATATTAAGCAGATATATTATTAAACAAGTTTTCAATTTAGTTTAGAGAAAGACAGTAAGCACATATTATTATGAGTGTCTAGAAATCCTAAGGCCCTAAATCCATCTATCAGTTTCATAAGCATGATTTACAGGCCTGCTTCATTACTGACAGGGTAGACAAAATATATATCGCTAAAGAGTAACACTTTGCTGGGCATGCTTGCAGTTGCCAAGAAAATATATAGTATTCTGAAAATGTTGTTTAAATTTCTTTTTTCAACATGCTTGGGACTAGTTAATGTTTACAGTTTGTGAGTGAATAATTCTATATATTGAAAACATTTCATTCAATAAGTTGACCTTTTTGAGTTTTGAATAAATTTTGGAGCTTGAGGAAAAAAATATGGTCCTTAAATTTAATTTTCTTGTGTGTCTAAGTTTAAGGGCCTTGTATTATCAACTCTTTATTATTATTGTCATACTTTCAATAAATGAATTACCCTTTGAAATATTCTACTCTTCCCAGTAACTTCTAGCCATCACCCAATCTGGTGACAGTCTCGAGATTCAGTATAAATAATGAAAAGTGACCAACCTTTGGCTGTCTTGACATGATTGAATCCACCAAATATATATTTCTCTTCCAAAATAATCCAGGATATATTATCTAAATATGATTTTATTTATTTATTTATTTATTTTTAAAGATTTTATTTATTTATTTGATAGAGATCACAAGTAGACAGAGAGGCGGGCAGAATAGAGTTGGGAAAGCAGGCTCCCTGCTGAGCAGAGAGCCTGATGCAGGCTTGATCCCAGGACCCTGGGGATCATGACCTGAGCTGAAAGCAGAGGCTTTAATCCACTGAGCCACCCAGGCGCTCCTCTAGATATGATTTTAGATGATACAGTATGTTGGTACATTTATCAGTAGTAAAAAATGGATAAAATATTGTTAGATTAAAGGAGAGAACAATAACTTAGAGAAATGAGCAGACACCAGTCAGAAGTTTCGATAAAGCTGAAGAGCAATTTACTTTGAAAGCAAAAATCTCATGACACTAAAATGAGATGACAAAAAAAATTACACTGTGTGCAAGTGTGGAGAAAAAAATAGCTTGTTATACTGTAGTGATCTGAGAGCTCATTATGCATCAGCAATGAAGACTGCTAACTACCATGCAATTAAAATACTAGAGAATAAATAAGAGTGTATCATATGTAGTAGCATATAAAAACTCAGAAGTGGATGGAATTTTAGTAGAGTGATCCTCTTGAAAAAGGAAACTGATTAGGCATATTTAATTAGAGAACAGTTACACAGCCACCTTCTGTAATATCTTTTCAACAAGAATGTCTCATTTTGGATATTATGCTTATAATAAGATTGATACTCCAAAGACCAGTCTACCCTGGATGCTTGTGGTATGTTCTCCTTCAACCTCAATAATCTACATGCCAGAACCCATCAATTTCCCTCTGTCAATTTGACTGCCAGTCAGGATTGGGAACTGAGTAAGTTTTGATGTAGACAACTAGTAACCACTGCAAGTTATAAAGAGTCATAGTAATACCTCTCTTCTCTTTTTGTGTCCCCAACTCACTGATTCCAGTGAAGACGAAACACTTTTTAAAGATCTGGAAATAGTTGCAATGGTGTTTATTCTTTGGGGAACTCTAATGAAAATTAGAAACTTTAAAGGTGACTAAACTTACTACAGAGCATAAACTTGATGATGATGAGCTGTTTCCTTACTGCCTGTTAATAATTAGAAAAAAGAAACATGCTCCCAAATAGACGAGTTGTGAGAAAAACTGGGGGTGGGGGAAAGACCCCCAAAAATTAAGGGAAATTTTTTGAAATCTTTAGTGAGCAGTAGGAAGCAGTTTTTCAGAAATTTTTGAATTTTTGAAAATCTCAAGTTGATGTTTAGGAATGGAATGGTCACTTTTTTCTTAGACCAACCAATTGTAGATCTTCTTGCCTCTACCCATTGACTCAGAAGTGCTTGCCTGCTTGAGATGACCTCTGACTCTAGGCTAGAATACAGAGCTTTTCTTTCTGCAAGCTGTTGACTCAGAATCAGATCCTTTCTCTAATACCTTTATCTTTAATTTCATCATCTCCAAACTCAGATTCCAGGTCTTTATCTAGGTATGCAAAGGAAAGATTAGCTTAATCTGATTTCTCTGGACTCACTTCTCGGTTCTCTTAGCTTCATCTCTGGATTTGACTTCCCACCAGACTGCCTTTGAATATCTTTAAAATTTTTTTCTTGTTGTCTGCTGTCACCCCCTACTTCTGTTTTTTTTATTTATCGTATCCAATATGGAAATATTTCTAATAAACCTTGTGCAGAAATTCTATCATATAATTCTCTTGCAGTGGTTTGAAGCTCTGTGAAGAGAGGGGTCATGTCTGTGTTGTTTATTTTTGTATAATTACTGCCTAGCTGAGTGCCTTATGCAGTTGGAGGCATTCAATGAATAAGTGTTACTTATAATTAAAGAACTGGAATTGAGTTTCAAAAACATATTTTCCTTACCTAGGGAATTAATTATCATTACTGATCTTCCATTATTTTATCTATAAAATTGAGCTAATATTGCCTATCCTATATCTTAGAGTTTCTTGATATTAAGGAGATAAGTGAAAATATTTTGTAATGGACAGTGCTACAGATATATTATGATCAGTGAATTGCATGGCTCAAACAAACATTAATGGTACATGCCCCGTGACAAAGGCGCATGGTTTTTGTTTTTGTTTTAGATCAGATGTGCTAGAACAAATATACTAACTCCATGCAGAGTTTCTAAGAAAGAGTTAGAATTGGTATGACTAAATCAGTTCACAGAATCTCATTCATTGTGAGACTCATTAATTTTAGGAATATCAACTGAGCACCCATTTGATGTCAATAATTCTAGTTGTCTCTGAGAATAAAAAGATTAATAAATTATAGTCTTTGTCTTCAAGGAACTTAGCATTTAGTAATCATTGAATGTTGATAAAATAGTAAAAAAAAATTGACAAAAATCTCCTTATATCTGAGAGTTTATATGTGCCTGGTAAATAAAAAGTATTATTAGCAACACTATGCTAAATGACTGTAAAATGCTGATTTTTCACTTCAAGTATTTACAAGAGCAAACAGAATATTTGTGAGTTTTTCTGCATATTTATGTGTGTGTTCAAACAGCTGCTAGAGAACAAAGTGTTTTGCTATAAACACTGTCAAATCTCACTTCAAAAAAAATTTGTCTATAAAACAAGTATTTCCATAGATATACTGAAGCTGCATAGAATTTGCTTTTAAAGCATAAAAGAGAATTAGATGCTTGAGTCAGCTGTGGGGTATTTTTTTATGCAACTCTCATTCTAATTCTTCACCCTACAGAGCAGGCTGAGACCTGGCACAATTAGAAAGTGATAATGCAGTGTGAAACTTAAAGGGGCAGTCCAGCAGTAGGTGTAACTTTAACATTGTATTTATTAGAACAGTACATTTTTATCCTCCACAGTTTTGTTTTGTTTTGTTGTTGTTGTTGTTTTAATAGGGAAGTATTGGGGGTGGTTGGGTGGGTGGAGATAGGGTTTTGGGAAATACACCAATCAATCAATGTAACTCCTAAACCAAAAAACTTACCAACTGAACCAACCTAATCCCAGTGAGAATTCAAAGTGACTTATAACAAAACACAAAAGACGGTTTTGTTTATTTTTCTAAAACAGAAGCTGAGAAACTACCCAGAGGTAGGGATTTGAGTTTAGGAAAACAATTAACAAAATAAACTTTAAAGGAATATTGGTTTTAGCCCTTGGTGCTAACGTTATCTCTGTGTTGTCAAATCAGCAAAACGATGAAAGAACTAAATCTATGTGGGTGTTTTTGTTTTGTTTTTGTGGGGTTTTTCCCCCCCCCTTTGGTATGTTGTTTGTTTTGCTTTTTTCATGATTTATTCTTTTTATATTTTGACAAAATGAAGTTTTTCACTTCTTCAGAAGAGGCACGTCCTGTATGCTCTAAATTCTAAGGTGGGTTTTTCCTTGGGCAGTATTTTGGAGCACCTTTATGTGTCTAGCCCTGGCTGGATCCTGAGAATATGATGATAAACAAAGAAAACAAAGCAAACATAGCTTCTTCTATCAGGGAGCTTCTGTTCCAGCAAGAGAGATAGACCTTGGATAAATAATCATTACATAACATTACGAAATGTGATCAGTGCTAGAGAGGAAAAGTAGGGTGTAATCAGGGATTTTAATGGGGGTTTGGAAAGGGTTAGCAAAGATCTCAGAGGAAGTAAGCTATCAGCAGGAAAGACTCATGAAAGATAGGAGGTATGAAGAGTAGAGGAAAGTTAAGGAAGGAGCAGGGATATCTAGGCAAAGTCCTGAAGGAGGAAAAAGCAGAACCTTGCCTAGGAACTGACTAAAGACAGTTTTCCTTGAATGTAGTAAGAGGAGATTGTAAACCAGGATAACTTTGAAATTTAAAGCTAAATTATAATCCATTAAAAGATTCTTAAGAGCAGTGACTTAATCACATTTGCACCCTAAGAAAATCCAGTTTGTTAAAAAGTGGTCAAAAAAAGGCAGAGGGTAAACAGGAGTCCACTTGAAAGGTTCTTGCTGAAGTCCAGATGTTAAAAAGGCTGTAATGTGGCCCCAAGTGTTGGTAGTGGCACTAGAGAGCAGATATATTGGAAATTAATTTTGGAGTTCCAGTACTATTTGGTGGTGGAGTGGCAGCAACAGTGGCTCCTAGCCTTCTCTATGAGGCACCAGGTAGGTAAAGTAGAATGTGCTCAGCTAGAGAGAATTTAGGAGTAGCCAGTTGGGGGCAGGGTGGGGTGGGGGAGGAGGAGGCAGGCTGTGGTAGTGCTGGAGCATAAGAAATCTTGAGCTCTGCTTTGGGTAAAGTTTGAGATGTTTGTGAGATGTCTAAGGAAGGTATCAGCCCAGCATTTGGATAAGGAGGCCTGGAGCTTCAAAAAGATATCTGGCCTGGAGACAGAACTTGGGAGTTGTTGACTCTGCAGATAGTATGTAAATGGCTTCCAAGCAGATCAGATTATCTGGGGAGGAGAATAAAATGAGAAAAGAATACAGGATCAAGCCCTGAGGAACTCTTATACTGTTGGGTCCGTAATCAAAGGAGCGAGACTGATACAAAGCGAAGGTCAAGCAAAGCTTTATTTCGAGCCAAGCATCAAGAATCAAACTGACCAACCAGGGCCGTCTCTTACAAAGAGGCGACCCCTCTCTGCATTATAGACTGGCTTTTAAGGGCAAAGGCCATGTGGTTGGGCCTAGCCACACACAGGTGGCTAAAGACACAGAGAAAACTGCACAGTCAGGCTAGGTCACACATAAGTGCCCAATTGAGTTACAATTTACCCCATAGTAGGCATTTGAACTAGCCTATCACCTTGGTCAGAATTGGCGCCCAAAGGGCGGGTCCACACACCTTGGTAGCTAGGGAGACAGTATGTGCGCTCCACTGATTGGATACCTCCACAGGCCTGACCCACCCTTGTATTTGGGCTTTGTTACCTGGGACTGGTTTCCAAGACTTGTTTTTAAGTAAGTCCCCTGCGGGGAGCAGCGGTGCCTTGTGCAAGGGGGGGCAGGGACAGTTTAAGTTTTACTGCATAAACACCACAATGGCTATTCAACCGAAATGGAGCCGTTTTGGCTAAAAAGGCCCTTACAATACTTATTAATAAAAACAAATAAAAAGAACAAAGTAAATGAATGTAACTTTTCTTTCCTTTTTTTTTTTCCCCCTAAATCTTTTAAGCCAGGGGGAACACAACCTAGAACAGTGTTTTTAAAATATCTGTTTCAGGGTGCCTGGGTGGTTCAGTGGGTTAAAGCCTCTGCCTTCGGCTCAGGTCATGATCCCAGGGTCCCGTGATGGAGCCCCACATCGGGCTCTCTGCTCAGCAAGGAGCCTGCTTCCCCCTCTCTCTCTGCCTGCCTCTCTGCCTACTTGTGATCTCTCTCTCTCTGTCAAATAAATAAATAAAATCTTAAAAAAATAAATAAAATATCTGTTTCATCATTAGAGATAAATTGTCTAGCAATCCTTAAAGAGCAGGGTCCATGAGTAATAGCGTCTTTTCTGCTGCCATTGTATGCATCAAAGCTTACATGAGCCTCTTCTGTTATTTTTGTTTGAGGGATGCAAATACAAGCTTATGCCCTTGCATAGCAATTAGCTTCGAGATTTATCATATTTTTATTTTTACATTTTGAATGGTTAACCGCAGATAGATACAAAATTTTCTATTTGTTTTCAATGGTGCAAACACCTCTATCAATGGGTAATTGCCAATTTAAGGCTCTCCATTTCATTTTCAGTGACTTAAAAGTGTTTTTGCATTTCCTTTTTTTGCCTTTTTGCTTCTCATTTTGAGTTTTCAGGCAGACCTGCCAAAGAGACATCTAGTTTATAGGTTTGGTTTTGTAAGCCAGGCAGAGGAGAGCAGATACTGAGCATATGTTCCGCTGATATTGATGAAGTGAGGTTGGAAGAAGTTGGAAGCAGTCTATTTCTCCCCAACTGCCACCCCCTCAAGGAATATTTTGGGTATCCTTATGGTAGAACATTCTAAATAAGTATCCTAGCTATAATAATTATTTTTCATTATAGGATTTTGAAAACCTTTAGGATGAATCAGGATTGTTCTACAAGTAGAACACTAAAAAACAAAACGAAGTAGTTTGTAGATTCTAATTTTACATGGATAGTGGATAAGACTTCCATGCAAAGTGAAAGGACTAGAAATTTTGTGATCAGAGCAGTCCACTGGATACTCAATAAAGATGGAAATGGGAGTAGCAGGAACCTGTATTTTGGGGAAGTGAATTCAAAGTGAAATAAAGAATCTTTTCAATCTAGCCCAAGAATGATGGTTTGCTAAATGTGATTTTGTTGTTGTTGTTGTTGTTGTTCTGTATTTCAAGAAGTCTTTGTTGATCAGTATGTTGAACTTTAATTTAATTTATCATGGGATAGGTAGAGTTGGTTTTGAAAAAACTATTTGGAGGAGTTTGAAGAAGTTTGGGTACAAATGCCTTACTTGAGGTCATTGTCATGGAGACACATTGTTATGTCCCTTCTTGGTGTATCTGTTAGTGTTCTTACCAGAGATCTGGGTTACAATGGCAGTTATTATCTTGTGTATGCATAAGCTTTGGGTTATGGTAAATTCATGATATCCTATTTTAATAAGATAAATGATACCCTTGTGAGGAATTTAATAAAATCTTACAGTACTTGTTGGGGCCAAGTTCATAATGGCCCTCGTAGTCCTTATTCTAGTAAGAATATTTACTACATAGAATGATATTGATACTCTACAAGCAAATGATATTGATACTCTACAGGCATAAGAGCCATTGGAGTACATATGGTTACATTTGGTTTATTTTATTTCTGATGATAATGAAAATACTTACATTTTCATCTTAATCTCTTTAGAAGAAAGGGAGTACACAATTTTTAAAATTCATTCCACATAGGATCATGTACTCTTTTCTTATTTAAAAGAAGAAAGGAGACCAAACCAACTCAGAAGTCTCCAAAAATATTCTTTTATTTTGGAAGCTGGAAAGGGCAGAACTAAGCAACAGTACAAGACAAATTTGAAAGGCCTATAAATGCAAGTCTGGGCTAGAATACATGCTCTCCTTGTTTCTTCTTTTCTTTTTCTTTCTTTTTCTCCCCACCCCTCATCCCCCACCCCAAACCACTGGATTTAACTTTTTTTGTTTTTCCAGCTTACAAACATTGTTGTGTCTGGATGGCTATTAGTTCAAATTGGAATGATTTTCTAGTTCTCTAAAACTCTTCATCTGCATCATGTATCAAGAGCATTGAGTTACTTCCTGCAGTGCACAGCTGGAAATCATTCTTTTAGGCAACATTTCGTTTTATCCCATTTTTGTTTTATACCAGTGTGTTCCCACACACCCACATAGCTCAGAATTTCAACAGACAAGTATCTCCTTTTCTTCCTTGATGCCTCTGAGAACATTTTAAATTGGCAGGTTCTCTTTTGTCTTTCAAATACTGAACCACTTGCAAACAGCTCTGCTTGCTTGCATGAATATTTTTAACAAAGCTCCACAGACCTGAAAGACTTAAATGGAAAGTTAGAGACATTCAGTTTCCCCTTACTCTTTGAGAGGTGATAGGTGTTTGGCATGAACAAGAGGGAGAAATACAATGTACCAAGATTAAGATGATTAAAAGGGGGAGAAGGAGAGAGAACCACAAAATGTATTGTAAACAATATGTGATGATTTTTTAAAGTTACTAAGAAATTGACTATATTATTTAAAGAGAAGTCATTGACTGGATGACTTCTCCATAGCAAATTTCTACGTACCATCTGTTATTAATTATGTTAGTGAGGGTCTTTGCAAGCTGGATTATAGATGTTAATAAGAAGCATGATTGAGAAATTAATATATGTTATGTATGCCAAAATATAAACATATATATCAACATCTCTGAGTAGTAATAACAAACTGTAACATGCAAGCAAGGCACAGACAATGAAGACAACTACGGCACAATATTCATTTAGTTTAATATTTAGGCTGTTGAAAAAAAATATATACTTTAGAAGTTATTTTTGCCAGACTGTATTAGAAAGATTTCCTTTAAAAACATGAGTTAGGTTATCATCATTTTAAAGTGATGGTTTACCAAACTTTACACAGTTCAAGGTAATCAAAAAGGAGCACATGAAGAAGAAAAAACAAACAAACAAGAAAAAACCTCCCACTGTGAAGCAGAATTTTTAAAGTGTCCACTTCAGATTATGATCATTGTATAAGCATTGGGTCTTTGTGTAAATAATTGTGATGGTTGTCACTACTATTGTTCCTTCACATTTTGTCCTAAAGATGTTTAAGTGAAGCAACTGCCTATGTATCTATTTAGTTAGTTACGATAAAATTACCCTCTTGATCTTTGTATATGTGCACACTTTGTGTGTGTGTGTTCATTTATGTGCATTTGTGGGTGTAGGAGAATGTATAAATACAATGTAGGGTCTTTGTATCCATGTGGCTTCTTGACCAGAAGCAGCAGAAATCACCAACACTGTTTAACTTAGGCTGAAATGTGTTTATCACATAACTTGCAGAATTGTTGGAACGTTCTCAACACAAGGCTTGAAGATGGTGTTTATCAAGGCCATTTCCAGGTTTCACTACCTAGATGATCTAGTCAGGGTCTTTTAACAGACCGTTGCCCTTAATGCCTACTTTTATCTCGGTCACTATTATCTTATTTTATTATTCCCCAACACTGTTCTTCAAGGGCTCAATATGTAAAGCCCCAGGCTGAAGTCATGTGCTCGTGGGCCAGCTGCTAAAGAAAGGGAAGAAGAAAGATCTCCTCTACTTCCACTTCCTTGTTAGGAGGGTACTGCATACCCTCTGTACTAAATACAGTGGCAGTTACCTAGGAATGGAAATAGAGGCTGGATGTTGGACAGGCAAGAAATGATAAAGATCCATGGTATTTTCAAATCGCTTGGGTTCTTTGCATTATTTCACTGAGCTAGAGTGCCAAAACAGAGTCTTACATTTCTACCAAATCAAGGGGCTGATCAGTTTAATGGCTTTGGTCTGCCAGATTTCTCTCTAGAAAGATTACACAAGCGTATCTGTTTCTTCTCATTCTATAAATTTAAATTTGAGTGTTGTTACAGTCCAGTGTTCTCCGTACACTCAATGATGTTATAGAGTAGAAATCCATTGTAAAGGATATTAAAGTTTCAATATGATGAGAGTTATAATAAAATAGCAACTAAGTACTGTGTAGACACCAAGAAGGAAACAAATTCTCTGTGGCAAAGTCAGGAAACACTTCCACAGATCAGGGATAGTTGATCTGGGTCATGAAAGATGAGTGGGTGACCTTGGTACAGAAAAAGATACTGTAGAAGGGGCGAGATAATGGATGACATCATGCATGGCAAAGAATTTTCAAAGCACCTGATATAGTTGTAAAGAGAAAGGTGTCAGTACACTTGACATGTACAAATAAGTTTAGAGAGGTAGGTAGGGGCCTGACTATAAATGTCTGGAGGACTAAGGAGTGGCTCCTCTACTCTAGGCAACATAGAGGTCTTGAAAAAAAAAAAAAAAGTGATGTGATCAGACTTAATTTTTAGGAAGATAATTTTCATGACACCATGGAAGATGAACAGAAGTAGAGTTATACAGAAAGACTAGTTAGTGGGCCTCTACTGTAGTAGAGGTAAGATCGGATAGGTGATTCTTATATAAAAATATAGACAGACAGATGAAGAGAGAGAATGTTAAAGTGGTGACAAAAAAAAAAAGTAAAAAAAATAAATTGGAAGCAGAAATCTTAGCATGGTGAGAAGTAAGACATATTTGTTCTCAAAGTACCCTTTAACATTTTCTGGTTTCTGTGAAATAACATTAAAGCTGGCTTATGTTCACCTTTTGAGTGAGAATGGCAGAAAACTGGGGGATAAAGACAACTGAATCAGTTAGTAATAGTTTTGTAGTTGGGCTTCATAGAGTCAGCCAGTAATGGAGATGAGCATGTGGAATGGGTGAATATTTGAAAATATATTTTTTTAAGATTTTATTTATCTATTTGATAGAGAGAGAGGAGGAGGGGAACACAAGCAAGGGGAGTGTGAGAGGGAGAAGCAGGCTTCCTGCTGAGCAGGGAGCCCAATGTGGGCTCGATTCCAGGACCCTGGGATGGTGACCTGAGCCAAAGGCAGATGCTCAACGGCTAAGCCACCCAAGCGCCCCTGAAATTTTTTTTAAAAAGATTTTATTCATTTATTCTTTTTTTTTTTTTTTTTTTTTTTTGACAGAGGGAGAACAAGAGCACAGCAGGGGGAGTGGCAGGCAGAGGGAGAGAGAGAAGCAGGTTTTCCGCTGAGCCGGGATGTGGGACTTGATCCCAGTATCCTGGGATCATGACCTGAACCAAAGACAGACGTTTTACTGACTGAGCCACCCAGGTGCCCCAATTGAACTTCTTTAAAAAAGAAGATACAAGTGACCAGAGGAACTGATTCATAAGTAGCAGTTAGAAGCCAGGAAGACGATACTTTTCCTCTCCTAGTGGTTCTAGGGATCCAGCAGGGAGAGCTACAGAGTGTTATTGTCAGAGGAAATCAAGGCTTCAATTACAATAAGAAGGCTGAAGAAGTGTTTTCTTAAAACAGAGAAATTTGGGAATAAATGTCAGGATTTACAAGACCAAGATGGAAGTTGGCCTGTGAGCATGCATATGGACGGGAAAAGGACAACTGGATAGCACAAAACTGAGGAGTGGTGTAGGAGGTGGAAGGAATTTTCCTTTAGAGCAAGGAGGGGAGTGAGGCCCGGTGGGTCTCATTAATTCCAATCCATTTGGGATTACAGTAACTGGGTTTGAAAATTAGCAGTGACATTTAGGTTCTGGGAGTTATTTTCTTCATTCATAAGATTTAAATTCTTATGAGGCTTCTTTGAACTGAATTATTTTTGCTACCAGATAACGGCCTTCCAGTTCGTCACTAGAGAAATGTCACTGACAGCCACAGAAACCAGTCTGAACCATGCCACACAGCAGATGGCTTACTAGCACCTTGAATGCATTTCTCTCAAGCTCACTTGTAGTTCTTGAAAAGACAACACTATGTATTAAATATGATTCAAAGTCAAAGTTCTTCATTTTTATGAACTAAAAGCTGGAAGGATTGGAAATTTGTACAAGGAAAACAGTCACCTGCTGACTGCTGGCCTGCTGGGGTCTTGGAGAGGCTTTCAGCTGTTTTGCTTTGCTCTTGCTTGTTTCCACTGATTCTGACAGGGATTGAAAAGATAGCTTTCCTCTGTGGTATCCAGAAAACGTTGCCACATTTGATTTAAGAGATGTCAAATTAAAATGTTATTGTTACTGGTATTGACGATTCATAAAAGGTAAAAAATTATATAAATCATACATATATGTATGTACATCTACATATATGTGTATATGTATAGACGGTTCTATATATTTACATATACACATATATAGGCACATATAATACTTCTATAGATTCTTTGCCAAATTTTATTAAAATTTCCTCACATACGGAGAAGTTGAAAGAATCATACAGTAAAGTCACATACTCAGCATCTAGATTATAAAATTAATATCTCGCTATATTTGCTTTATTATACATCTATCCATCTGTACATAACTGTCCATCTTATATTTTGATCCTTTGCAAACGTCGTGACTCAACTCTTCATCATTAACTAAAATTCAGTATTGGTTTACTTTCTTTTTTAAGCTAAAACTTAAACAGTGAAATGCACAAGTCCTTGCTGGGTGTTAGCATGCACTGATTGAGAATAACATTCAATAAGCTTTAACAGATGTGCACACTTGTATAATATGTTACCATCACCCCAGAAATGGTCTTATGCCTCTTTCCATCAGTCACTACCCCTCAAATCAACCAGGTTTCTCTATTTTATTTTCCCATTAGATTAGTCTGTTCTAAAAAGTCAAATGAATAATAGAATATGCACTCTTTTTTTGTAAAGCTTCTTTTATTTGGCATAATGCTTTTGAGAGTCATGGTGTTGTTTTATGTATCAGTAGTTTGCTCTACTTTAATGCTGAATAGTATCCCGTTGTGTGAATAAACCACAGCTTTTGTATCAGTTCTCCCATTGATAAAAACCTGAGCTGTTTCCAGACTTGGTTATTATGATAAGAGCTTCCATGAATATTTTGCATATGTCTTTTTCATGGACATACTGTTATTTCTCTTAGGATTTTACCTAAGTGTGGAATGTGGGGTCAAGAAGTAGGTCTTGGTTTAAATTTATTTAAAAAAACAAAAACAAAAACAAAAATTTTTTCTTTTCTAATATAGTTGTACTAATTTACACTCCCAGTAGCAATGAGGTCGTGTTCCATTTACTCCACAAACTTTCAAACCTTTGAAGCTGTCAGTCTTTTTAATAATCTGCCACTTACTATAAAGCATAAGAACCTTGGAAATATATAGGTCTACTTACCATGATCTCTCCATCCACCATAACTTTATTATAATTGTCATCTGTATTACATTAACATACGTTGTAACCCTCACTGCCCCCTTCAATATTATAATTTTTTCTTTAAACATTAAAATGTATTTAAAGACTTAGGAAAAAGCCACTTTATATTCAAGTTTGTTTACACTATTTTTTCTCTCATCTCCCATTTACTATTAATCACATGCTATGATTTCTTTTTTTATTCTAGATACTACATTTTTCAGTTCTAGGGGAAAAAAAATATATATATATATGTATATATATAGTATTTCTATTCCTCTACAGGGATTTCCTATTTGTCTTTTCATTATAAGCATTTTTTGGTGTGCCTTTGATCGTAGGTTTAAAGGTGCTTAAAAATATTTGTATGCTAACTCCAACATTGGGTTGATATCAGTGTTGGTCTTTATTTATTGCTTTTCTTTAAATATGGGTAGTATTTTATTGTTTGTTTGTATATATAATATTTTTTTTAAAATACAGTCTGGACATTGTGAATGATACATTGTAAAAACTCAAGATTCTGTTATGTTTTTCTGAAGAATAGTCCTCCATTTTTTATTTTTGTGTTCTATCAGTTAGCTACATTGTGTGGATTCAAACACTAAACTGTAGTCTCTCCTGTGAAATGCAGCTAATGTAGAGCTGTGTTTTGTTCTTTTAGCCCAACTTGGAATACAGGCTTGGCCAAATTCAGTTCTGGTATTAGTGAAGGATTTGGTAAGAGATTATATATATATATTTTTGGTTCCTTTATATGGTTTTCTCCTTTCCAGAATTTTTTTCTCAGTTTATTGCAGCTATTGTTGTTCTTAGTTCTGTTCTCTGGTTTTTCAAGATGGTTTAGAAAAAGACAGTTAGATGAGAGGAACTGTGGAATTCTAGTTGAGTTTTCACCACTATGCCTAGCGCAGTCTGAAACACATTCAATATCTTCCTTTTTCTAAGCATACATATCCCTCTCACCTTGCCTGTTTTGGGTGGTTCTCCATAGTTTTCAGGTATTGAGGGTTTTTTAAAAAATATATTTTGTTCAAAATTTGTAGCTATAATCTGTGAAGGGTTTGATTCACTGGGAGCCAACCCACAATTATTAAAAGTAGAACCTCTATATGTAGGTTTTAAAAGTGCTTCTGCCCTTTGAAACTAGGGTGTGGGATTTTGAGATTACAAATCAGCACAATTATGCATATGTGTATGAACACACCACAGTATTTGGACCAGAAAATATAGTATAAATACAGCCAAGTGAAAATTTGGCGGGTTTTCTAAATATTTGCCATACTGTAAAAATTTCTATTTTCACATGCTATAATTTATTTTTTTCTAGATTATTTATTAAATGTCTACATTATATAACAGAAATATATATTATTTTCTGTACAGTGATCATATTCTAATCTCTAATAGAATATATAATATAGGGAGAATAAATGTTATTTTTCTTTTTTTTTTTTTTTAAAGATTTGCTTTTTTATTTGACAGAAAACGAGAGAGGGAACACAAGCAGGGGGAGTGGGAGAGGGAGAAGCAGGCTTCCTGTTGAGCAGGGAGCCTGATGCAGAGCTTGATCCCTGGACCCTGGGATCATGACCTGAGCTGAAGGCAGATGCTTAACAACTGAGCCACTCAGGTGTCCCTAAATGTTATTTGTTTTTGTCCAGACTTTTTTCATTATGCCACAAATCCAACTAAATTTACTTAGTTTAGATAATATTCAGAAAAAAAAAAGTCAGTCATAATCATATGGGTAATGATGATTGGCTTTTATGTCATTAACATTACATGACCTCAAATTGAATTAAGAGGCTCTAAGTCAATACTCTATAAAGGTTCACTATCTATTTGTAGTTCATTTACACTCACAGTGTTTACATAATCTTAACCAAGCAACCCACATTGAATATAGCAATAAATATTGCTCTGCTGCTTTTGAAAGTGAATAAATAGGTACAGCTTAATAGATTTAACATATAATGAAAATGGGCTGTAATCTATAATACAACCTGCTGAAGATTCAGCTATTGACTGACTCTTCAAATTGGTTGTTAGCAACTAATTGGATACCTTCCCTGACCAATATAAATTACTGATTTAAAAAAAAAACAAACAGCAATATGGCTGATAAAATTTCAAAAGGCAACTGTTCCTTGGCCACAAAACAGGGCAATTAAATTGAAAAGGTTAATTTTGAGTACGTGATCAATTTAAGTTTAACAAACAAGTTAATGGAAAGAACTGAAAGATAATAAATATAAACTTTATTAATATCTTTGTTTATGAGTAGAAAAGTCTATGAAGCAACAAAGGGGTGGCAATGGGGCAAGTTGTTTCTTCTATTAAATATGTAAGCTGATAAGCTGAGGACCAGGTTTTGGCTCTTCTTTATGCCCTGAGAAGAATAAGTCTTCTATGTTAAAGGGCTGAGTTCAGATCTTAGTTATCAATCTCACTAATTCATATTTTTGTGTGAATTGTTTATCTTCTCTGAACTGCACTTTCTTCATTTGTAAAATGAGACTGATAAGATCTACACAATGGGGTGACTGAGTGATTAAATCCTATCATTAATGAATATTAAATAGCTTCTGAATCAGTGTTACTTCTCTACTAGCTGTGATTCTTTTATACCCATGTCATTTTGCTCACATTTTATTCATTTAATTCTGTATGGTAATTGGGATGTAATCCAATTCTATATTTTCAGACATCACAATCACAATATATAGTAGAAAATTTTCACCCACCATCTTTCTTTCTGACCCCCTCCCATGATTACTCAGACCTGAGAATGTGCAGGTCAAGCCAGCTCTAATCAGGCCCCACACAGGGCTGCACCAAAGCAGGGCATGAGGAGTCTTACCCATACCTGTGAAACGGACTCAAGGTCAGGGTCAAAGCTGGAACTAGACAGAGTTGAGGAAGGAGACAAAGATCACAGACAAACTGACAGTGTCCTGGGGCATTAGAGTTGGATGGCCACTGACTAAGATGGCTTTTGTATAAGTAAACTGGCTTTGGAGGACTTACAGAAGAGGTTGAACTACCTAAACTTATTCTTCAGGCCAGCAAGACCAGAGGTTGAGTTTTGTCCTGAAAACAGGATGCCTGGCATATGTCTTCCTTCTAATTATCTATTTTGTTCTATACTATACACTAAAATTATAAAAGCCTGGAAAAAAAAAACCCACTAAAACAAATTACTAACAGTGACAAGCAGTGGTTTGTTTTGATGTATACGTGAACCATTATGTATACTCTGTGTAATCTATAGGTGTCTAGATCTGTAGCCTATCTGTATCTGTATATCTATATACCTGGATCTGTATCTATCTCTAAACAATCACCTAATCTAACAGGTTAAAACAACTAAAGGGGCACCTGGGTGGCTCAGTGGGTTAAGCCTCGGCCTTCGGCTCAGGTCATGATCTCAGGTCATGGTCTCAGGGTCCTGGGATCGAGCCCCACATTGGGCTCTCTGCTCAGCAGGGAGCCTGCTCCCCCCCCCACCCCCGCCTGCCTCTCTGCCTACTTGTGATCTCTGTCAAATAAATAAATAAAATCTTTTAAAAAAAATAACTATAAAGTCAACTACTCCATTAGTCACTCAAAATTCATATAAGCTTTCAGAAACAAGTCCATACTCATATGCTGTTCCAGATAAACTACTATTTCCCCTTTGAGATTCAGCTCAGATCACTTCTAACAATAAGCCTATCTTAATAGTGTTTTCATTCTCAAATCTTTTATGGTATCTAGTATATCATGCTCAGTGCAAATATGGTGAAATAATAATTGTACAGTTAAATGCAAAATGGTGATGAATGACAGAAGAGAAAGACAGACAAACTTTATTTAATTGTTTATCTCTTTCCAATCTAGAAAATAAAATAATGCTTTGGGAATGATCAAATTATTTAAAAATTTGTAATGTGGTGAACCTCACAAAATTGAGGTAGTTTCCAATAAGCCTGCTATATAAGTAAAACTAAAAAATAAAGATAATAAATAGCATTTGTATTTACAGCACTTTACCATTTAGAAAACACTCTACATTTTGTCATGAAATATGTAACAGTATCTTTATGAATGGCTAATATTTTTCTGACCTGTGATCATCTGATCATATTAGCTGTATTCATGTCACATTGGTAGAATGTCTCATTGAGTGGGGTCAGAGCATACAGATGAATAAAATGAGGGGGTTCAAGAAATAAACTTATCAGGAAGAATGAACATGATAGTGACTGCAGTTGAGTAAAAAAGTAAGTTCTGTCTCTAAAGTCAAGAGAAACAAAAGTAAAAATGAACTATTGAGACTTCAGTACAGCAAAGGAAACAGTCAACAGAACTGAAGAACAACTTACAGAATGGGAGAAGATATTTGCAAATGATATAACAGATAAAGGGATAGTATCCAAGATCTATAAAGAACTTCTCAAACTCACACCCAGAAAACAAATAATCCAGTCAAGAAATGGGCAGAAGACATGAACAGACACTTCTCCAAAAAAGACATACAAATGACTAAAAGACACATGAAAAAATGCTCCACATCACGCCATCAGGGAAGTGCAAATCAGAACCACAATGAGATATTACCTTATACCAATTAGAATGGCCAACACTAATAAGACAAGGAACAACAAATGTTGGCAAGGATATGGAGAAAAGGAAACACTCTTACACTGTTGGTGGGAATGCAGGCTGGTACAGCCACTTTGGAAAACAGTATGGAGTTTCCTCAAGACATTTATAATAGAGCTACCCTATGACCCAGCAATTTCACTACTGGGTACTTATCTCAAAGACACAGATGTAGTGAAAAGAAGGGGTACATGCACACCAATGTTCATAGCAGCACTGCCCACAATAGCCAAACTGTGGAAGGAGCCAAGATGTCTTTCAACAGATGAATGGGTAAAGATGATGTGGTTCATATGTACAATGGAGTATTACTCAGCCATCAGAAAGGATGAATGCCTACCATTTGTATTGACATGGATGGAACTGGAGGAGATTATGCTAAGTGAAATAAGTCGAGCAGAGAAAGACAATTATTATATGTTTCACTAATATGTGAAATATAAGGAATAATGCAGAGGACCATAGGAGAAGGGAGGGAAATTTGAATGGGATGAAATCACAGAGAGAGACAAACCAAAAGAGACTCTGGACTCTGAGAAACAAACTGAGGGTTGCAGAAGGGAGGGGTATGGGGGGGTTGGGGTAACTGGGTGATGGCCATTAAGCAGGACACATGATCTGATGAGCACTGGGTGTTATATGCAATTAATGAATCACTGAACACTACATCAAAAGCTGATGATATACTATATGTTGGCTAATCAAACATAATAAAAAAATTTCTTAAAACAAGTTCTGAACATCTGGAAAACAAGGAAAAATTGGAAACCCCAAGTTACTATTAGCACAAAACAGAGAAAAACACAAGTCAGGAGGGCTGGGAGGGTGGGGCTGGATAGACTAAAGCAGCAAAATCAGATGGATTTTAGAGACTAGTAAAGTGTGTGAAGGAGGGAAGAGAGAGATTGTTTAGAGTCAACTTTTGGGGATACCCTGAGAGTGACTGAGATGATAATTGTGGTCTTGCATGGTCTTTTGAATTCACTTATCTCTTTGAAGCTTTGAGTGTTTACAAAAGAGATCAAAATTATTTAAAAATATTTTATATTCGATGTGCTGTTATTTCTCTCAATGCAGTTCTAAGATCAACCAGGACCACAAGCTAACACTATATTTATGTAGTTTCATATGATATAGTAGAGAACATGCAGGAAGTGCATTAAGAGGATAGACTCTGGAGCAAGATTTCTTGGGGTCAGATCACAGCTCTGCTATTTGCTAGCTGCAATCCTGGGCAAGTTACTGAACATCTCAATAAAATAAGGGTATTTATAGCATGTAACTCATAAGGGTATCTTTTGTGCAGATTAGTCCAGGAAGATAGAGTGCTAGAACAGTGTGTGCAGAATATTTCCTGGAACATTATAAACATTCAATAACGCTTATGGTAAGGATGAGGATGAGGATACAGATAAAGCAAAAAATTTTTATGTGGCCAGTATTTATAATCCATTCATTTTACAAATATATTGGGTATGTACTCTGTACCTAGGATGTGCTGAGGTTTGAAGATAGGGAAGAAAACATTTATGAACTCAAAACCCTAGGGATCTCAGTAACACATGAGGACATAAGATTTAGTCAATAAAAAACTATCAGGGGTCAAATTAATGTAGACTTACTTGGCATGTGTATAGAGCAGAGACCCCCTAGATGGTTAGCATGTTCCTTATACAAATTGAGTCAAATTATCTTTAATGTCAAATGTACTTTCTTCAAGACAAGTTTTTCAGTTAGAGAGGCTTCTGATAAATGTCTTTAATATATTATCATTGAAAAGAGATCCATAAAATACAAATATAGTCATGTATGAAGCAGAATTGACATTGAGTTGTAGAAAGTAAAGACCTGAGTTCATATGGACTGAAGGGATTTCTCAACTCTACACTGAAATGGGTCTCTGTGATTTTATCTGAGCAAGCTTAAACTTCTATTGTATCTAAGAAATAAGTGCTGGTATGATCATACACTACTATACTTATTGTTTCTGATAATATATTGCTATATAATATGGCCTTATAGCGCAGAAGACAGTAAAGAATGGTTTTCCAAAATCTTTTCATCATTTGCTCTTTTCTCCAGTTTGGATATCAAGGAGTTATAACAACCACTTAATGCTAAATAATAATAGGAGCATAAAAATGACCACAAAAACATAAATGCAACTTGTACAAAATCTTTACATATGATTATAGTTTACTACTAGATAAAAAATAGCTGAAATGGAAGATGGAAGATGGATCTTTTGCCAATAACATGAACAAGTTTTGGGTTTTTTTTAAGTGTGTGTTAGAGATGGGACTTTCTTCCTAATTAATTATTCTAATTAAAAATTAAGAAGATAGGTTTAAATTTTATATTTAAGACCCAAAAAGAAATGTTCATTTGAGAACACACTCTATTTATATAGAGTACTTAATTAATTAAGTCAAATATTCAATTATCACTGATTATTTAATTTTCAATTAATGTTCTGAAAAATATCCTATCTTAGTTTCATCTTAAAATGCAGCAAAGTCATACCATGTTATTTCTGGCCCATAAATCTTCATTTGTCCTTCTTTTCCAGGTTTATTCCCTGCTGTCCTGAATCTTGCTTCTAATGCACTTATCACCACAAATGCAACATGTGGAGAAAAAGGACCTGAAATGTATTGCAAATTGGTAGAGCATGTCCCTGGGCAGCCCGTGAGGAACCCCCAATGTCGAATCTGCAATCAAAACAGCAGCAATCCATACCGTATGTATTTTAGTATGTATTTGCATGACACTGGCTAGGCTCTGTAACTGAGAGATTTTTGAGTTGAAGTAGCATTAAAGTCAAAGGGTTTGTGGTCTCCCAAATTCCTAGAACTTTTCTTCCATTGGGAAATGCTTTATACTCCTTCTCTATCATCTGACAAACATTGTCAGAGTTCTTTATATGTACCAGGTACATTGCTTGAGGAAAGTTTTCTAGCTGAAGACCTGTGTCAGTCATTAAGTTTACTACTTCCAGAATAGTATGAGGATGTGTTATTAATGCAAACTTTAGTCATTCATGGGCCACTTATGTGCCAGGTACTCCAGTGAAGATCCAGCAGGAATAAGGTGTGGTCCCTCCCTTCAATTAATGAAGACATGGGCCAAAAGTACAAAGTAAAGAATCAGTATAGGGGACTGAAGGAGAGAGAGAAGTGTCACAAATTCAGTCCTGGTACAAATGAAGGCTAGCCAAAAGAAGGGTTTTGTCCAGAGGTTGGAACCAGATTATGGAGGTTCTTAAGCACCACAAGAGGAGAGTTTTAAGGACAGGTGTCATACAAAGCCCTCTTGCTGGCTTCTGAGAACTACACAAAAATCTCAGATTCATTTATGTATTTATTCAGCAAGCATTTGAACACCTGCTACTAGCAATGCATTGTATTGAAGCATCATGGTAAATCATACATAGCCCTTGACTTAACAGACTTAGAGGGGAAATAGGAGAAGCAGAAAAGTAAAGTGAGTGTTAAGGGAACATGAGAGAGGTTATTTAACTATTCCTGAGAGAAAGTGACCCATGTACTGAAAAAATAAGAGTAAGATGAAAAGTACAAAAGAAAAAGCCTGTGCAAGGCTTAGAGGTATGGAACAACAGGTTACATTCAGTTAATTACGAGTAATTTGATTTAACAGGTAAAGAACGTATATGGAGAAGAGGAGGATGGTGTGCAAGAATTCTAGAGATAGAGATTGATTTAGAAATATACACTGGGAAATTATCAAATACTTATATTGGGAAGGTTAGTAATGTAAATACGTAATGTCAATGAGGTAAGTTATAATGGGGATAAAACTTTACAAGTATATTGTTTTAAAATTTGCTTAGTTTCCTTCTCTTTTTAAGTTGCAAAACTTATAAAATGAAGGAAGCTTTCTCTCACAATCTACATTTTTTTAAATCTCAAAACAAAGTTGGAAGGCATTGTGCATTCTTTATCAGAACGGGTTAAAGGGAAGAATGCATAGTCGCCTATCTACTGTATAATTTAGAGGTGCTGAAAATATTTTATTTGGAGAATTGGGACCATTGTGATTAAAGTTGGTGGTCCTGTGTATCACAGAATATTAAAACAAAAAAGGTTAAGAAAAAGATGGTGACCATCAGAAAGCTCCCTTGTTTTTTAACAGCTCTGGTTATTTCTATGATGTAGATTGTTACGATATGGGCATAGAAGTGGGGAGTGATGGAACACATCTTACCTGTCTGCTTATTTCTGTATAGAACAATAGGGATAAAGGGCCTAGGTCAAAGCCCTGTGGAAACATCAAAAGCTAAGGGAGGTAGGTTAAGTGGAATCTAGAAAGGCAATAAAGAGAAACAGATTCCAAGGAAAGAAGTCAGAAGATTCAGGTACCATGCATGTGAGGTAGGAAAGAATTATCAGGAAGAATGAGTAATCCTCAATGTTAACTGCTTCCAAGAAATTGAGTAAGAAAAGTGTAATATAGATTTTCCTTGATTTTGACAATATGGGAACCTTGTTAAAGCAGTCAGTGGATTGATGGTGGCAAGTCACCCCACAGAGTTGATAAATGAGTGGTAAAGAGGAAAGAAAGGATTATAGGAATATTCCCTCAAATATCCTTGATGTGAAAGAGGATGGAGGACTTTGACAGAGGAACATGTAGTATTGAAGGTTTTCAGAGTCAGGAGGCATTTGAGCAAGTTTTAGTGCCAAAAGGAAAGGCAGGAAAGTTGGGGATTAAGGTGGGGGTGGTAGTTTTTTAGAGGTAAAAACAGATGAGTCACTAAACAGGTGGAAAACCTTAAATTAGGAGACACATACCTTTTAACTGATCAAATCAGAAAAAGGAAGGATGAGTAGAAGCAAATAGAAGGAAGTATTTAGGAAGGAATTCTTATTTAATGCTCTTGATTTTCCCATTAAGATATGTGTCTGGGTCTTCTGTTAAGGAAAAAAGTAAAATTTTTATTAACTGCTTTCAGGGAATAGGAGAATTGCTGAGCCATGATGAGAACAATGTTAAGAATTTCATATGGGGTAAAATGGAGGAATCAAATATTTGTACTGAGCCTCATGGAGTTTTACAGAGAAAGTGGAATGGAAGGATGAGGTGGCAAAATGGAAGCAAAGGCCAGAGGATAAGTGAATTGAAGGATTGTGAGATTTAGGTTCATTAGGGAAGAAAATGATGGCTGATGGGGTGAAACTGCCATTGGTTTAGATTGGTAGCCTTGATGATTTCATGAGGAATGTGAGAAACCCTGGAGGCATGAAATGGTTGGGATGGGGTAGGAGTGGTGCAGGTGATTGGGAGTGTGTGGATGTGTATTTAGGATGGGCTGGGCAGAGAGGGAGAGTTAAAGTATGTAAAATTGTATGTGTTTATACATGTATATATATGTGTGTGTATATGTATGTGTATAAACAAATTTAAATACACTTATTTATAGTTCCTGCCTATAAGTACAATGTTAGAATGATAAGGTTTGGATATAAAAAGCAATTAAACAAATATAAACTCAGGTCTTATATACCTAGTGGTTACATATTATAAGTGATGTAGGATTTCCGAGAAGGAAAACATTAGTGGGAACTAAAGTATCAAGAGAAGTTTCCAAGAAGGTGGTGAGACTTAGTTGGGCATTAGAAAGCCTAATTGCGGGCACCTGGATGGCTCAGTGGGTTAAAGCCTCTGCCTTCGGCTCAGGTCATGATCTCAGGGTCCTGGGATCGAGCCCTGCATCGGGCTCTCTGCTCAGTGGGGAGCCTGCTTCCCTCTCTCTCTCTGCCTGCCTCTCTGCCTACTTGTGATCTCTGTCTGTCAAATAAATAAATAAAATCTTTAAAAAAAAAAAAAGCCTAATTGCCTGAGATTAGAGGGAAAGGTATTCCAGGAAAGAAGAAAGACAAGAAACTATGTACAGTCACGAGACAGAATAGAAAGCAGAAGCAAAGATTGGGGTGGAAAATAATTGAATGGAGACTCTTGCTTGGAAAAACAGATGAGATGCATTTGCCAAACTGAGTCCAAGAGCGACCCTGTCACTTCCCCCTTCAGTCTTGTGTCTCAGTGGAAGACATCCGTATTTAGTCAAGCCCATCCCATAGCTTTATATTGGGACAATGGTGAACAGAGTATTTTAGTAACTAAGCAAGCTGCAAAGGAAGTAGTCTTTGTGCTTCCTCATTTTTATTTACCTGAAGGGTTCTTTAAACTTATAGTCTGGATTTACTTTGTGTGATTAATTTTAAGGTACCAACTTCATTACATTTCAAAGTCCTGTTTTGGAACTAGAAATTTATAAAAATGATACCCTATAGGATTAAGCAACTAGCAATAAACTACATGAATATATTTTAGGAGAATTTGGAGCAACAGATGATAAAGTTTTACAAATTCATTGAACAGCTAGAAAAATCTGGCAGGCCTGTACTTAATTGCCATAAAAAGAAAAGGAAACTTGAACTTCCTGTTAATAGATTGTGCTTCCCAATTAAAAACTAGCAGTTTGAAAGATTTACCTCATCAATGACTCCCTCGCCAATTTTCTGATGCAGTTAGCCCTTAGATTGACTTGTGTAGCTATCCCTATTGAGGATGTTATAAGTTTCTATCTCATTCTAAATAAGGGAAGTATGCCAACAATTAATCAGTATTTGCAAATTAATTATGATTAAATTTTCATAATGGGGATTATGGTTAATTGTTGATTCATCTCTCAGTCTTCATTTCCGTGACTAATTCTCATATCAATTTGACCTGAGGTGGCAGATATCAAAATTTCCAATTATATAGCTTCTCTCAGCATTACCTAAGAACCACAAATTTGATTTGGAAATGTGGTTTTGTGTGTGTTTTTTCGATCACATATTAAACCCACAGTCTGTAAAGAAGATTCCTGAGGATGTTTGGGGAATGTTTGCTGTGATATTTATTTTTCTTCAGAAGCAATGCCAGAAATATTTCACTTATGGTTCTGACTTCTAATGTACCAATTTCAGCACCACTGATGCCACAAGGGCATTTATCTGATATTTGGTTTTGCTTATGGTATTTGCTGTCGTTATAAAGACCTGACACCTTTCCTAGCTTCAGCAGAATAAGTGCCAATTACTAAATACATTCAGCAGTTTTACTTCTCAATAATGAGATAGGATGCCTCATCTCAGTGGACTGAGAATATGAGAAGACTTGATACAAAACAAAATCCATCCAGTTGCTTAGCTGAACTAAATAATTTATCAATAAAAATAGAATATTTTTGTCTTGTCCTGTGCTCTCATATTCCCATAAGTAACTCAAGGACATAAGCCTCTCTGTTTTTAGTTAAACAAGTCATAACAGCCTATTGTAATAAAACTAATATAGTCAAAGTATTTGCTCTAAAAATGGCAGATTTAGTGAATACGCAGTTTTGAATAAAAATTTTTCTTTTGAAGATAATTTCACTTTATTATGAAATTCCTATTGCATTGAGGACTTCATTTTGGTTGGTTTTGTTGTTCTTTTCAAATTTTTTATTAAATGCATTTCAGCTCTAATTAGGATTCAGAACAGTGTACATTTTGAACAGATGTATAATTTATTTTATATATATGCATAGTGGTTAGAATATTAATAGCTCTAATATTCCTCTGGTAACCATGTAAGTTTAGAGTTCTCATCCAAGGTATGTTTACTGGTCCATGGAAAAAGGAGAAAGTGAGAAATTCTGAATTTTTAATGACAACAAATGAACACATTTTAAAGGACTGTTCCTCATTTAGAAATTATGCTTCTTTAAAGCTTTTGTTGGTTTCAGTTGCTCATTATTTGATGAAATAATAGTAATGGTGTGTTAAATGACAGTGAAGTAGACTGAAGGTTACTGTGACTTGCATCAGTGAAGAGCCGGGACTCCTATCAATTCCACAAATCTCTCACCTACATTTTTTTAATTTATTTTTTTCTGAAAATTAATATGGGAGTCCCTGCTTTGGAGTGGAGTTTTGTTATCCCTATTTCAGAAATTGCACACACAATTTAAATGAGTTGCCATGGTTAAATACCAAATGATGGAGTCAGGAGGAACATCTAGCTCCTCATCCTCCAACTCTCCATAATCCAGATCTCATGCTTTTCATCACCATTATCATCAGAGTACATGTCTATATTACTACATCGTGTAGGCAAATGGAGGGTCCATGATTATTGCTTGTAGTGTTATGGTTTGCTCATTATTTGAAGTATTCTTTCCATTTACAGGAAAGATTGTGTTCTAATCTAAAAGGTTACTCTTAGGCCATTTATTTGAAACATCTCCCCAGAGAAGTAGTGTTAAAAAGTTCTCAGGACTGACACCCCAAGGCATACATAATCCATAATGTACAGAAGTGTATCAGGGAAGCTAGCCTTCAGTTTGTATACATTTCTGTGGTTAAATATATTGGATTTCAAGTGAGAATTTAGGAAGTTAAGTAGTTTAGTGAAGCCTTTGGGATAGAAATAGGAACATCCCCATCCACCTCCACTCCTGCCATCCTCACCTGTGAATGAGCTGGGCCTATTTAGAAGACAAAAAGAAAAAAAACAAAAACCTAAAGTGGAATTTTTGTGTTATTTGGAAAGTGAGAACAGATTTCAGACAAGAACCCATGACTAAGAACCAAAACAGAATGAGGGCTTTGGTACTTTAGAGGTAATGGCTGCTGTTGTGAGATGCACAGGGCTAAATTGGAGGCATTGTGAGGTTTGAGGAGTGTAAGAAGGAAATGGATGTCAAGAGAAGACTGCAGGGGTAGGGTGTGGTGGGGTGGGGTGATTGTCCACCTTCCTGTCATCTATCTCCAGTATTCCTTTTAATTTATACACTGAGTTCTGTTCTCATCTACCTGGGGTAAAGGTGAGGGAAGATCCACGTTTTGCTGGTAGGACCGAGTTTCGTATGCTATTCTCTCTCTGTTTGCCATTATTGCCCAGATTCCTCCACTGAGTTAGTGATGATGGGGATGGGCAAATGCTAGATGAGAGGTTTGGAGTATCTTTCATTTTATAGAAATATATATTTAAAGATTTATTTATTTATGAGAGAGACAGCATACAAATGTGAGCAGGGGGAGGGGCCAAGGGAGAAGGAGAGAGAGGATCTCAAGCAGGCTCCTGGCTGAACATGGAGCCCCATGTGGGGCTTGATCTCACAGCCCTGAGATCATGACCTGAGCCAAAAGCAAGAGTTGGATGCTCAACAGACTGAACCACCAGGCACCCCATCTTTCATTATATTTTTAAATAGTGGTTAGAAGTTGGCCAGTAAAGGGCTGACTGCAAAAAGTCTCATAGGATGGATTTGACAGCATTTTATATTAAACCCAGATAACCCCAGACTGCCCAAATCTTGGTAATAATGAATGTGTCAGAAGGATAAATCTTCAAGTACCTTTCAACCACAATTCAGGATTTTATGTTTTATTCACAAAGTGGATGGCTTACTAGAGCTGCCTCAGACAGTAGAGCTTTGCTTCTTTGAATGACTGACACATCCATTAGATCTCAATATTATTTCTTCACACTTAATTTCTGTAGTAATCTTTAAAGTTCCCTATTTGAATTGATGACCAGAGTGTTGAGCAGTTCTTCTCTTACAGCCTAACTATTGAGGCATTTCATGTTACCTTATAGAGTGCTGCGGAAAAGTTGGCATTAATGAAATCTGAAGATGTGAATTGCTCTCTCTTTATATTATTTTGATGTTTGATATTCACACGATGATGCTTTCAACTTAGTTTTTAGCTATAAATTCATTATATGATTTTTTTTTCTCCTTTCACATATTGCTGCTGATTCAAAAGAGAGACACCCGATTACAAATGCTATTGATGGAAAGAACACTTGGTGGCAGAGTCCCAGTATTAAGAATGGAATTGAATACCATTATGTGACAATTACACTGGATTTACAGCAGGTATAGTGCCTTTTTAAAAAAATTGTTTTTAAAATTATTTTCCACTTTTAAAGTTGTATGTTGGATTTACTATTTGTTTAGTTAGTGGTGCTTGGGTGAAAGATACTTTCCTTATTGCCTTCTGTTATTAATATGAGGCACAAAGGGACCTCTTCCTTTAGGATATTGTTAGTTAGAAATAGTTGACATTTATTTCTAAAGCACAAGGAAAATGAGTTCCCATGAAGAGTTTAGAACTGAATTAGGAGCTGATTCTGTTTTGACTAATGGGAGTGAATGATGAAAATATAGATCAACAAAATTTTACATTGAAAAAATATATTAGTGCCATTTTTAACTTTTAAAATAACACAGCGCTCCTGCTCTGCTCATGGTGTGTGCACTGAAAGGTTCTTGGATAACAGGGCTCTTGAGCAAATTGCCTCTCATTACTGAGAGTCGAACAAGCTGTGACACTTGATTCTTAAATTAAACTTGGGCCACTAAACGAGGTAACAAGCCTTGTAGTTGTACAAAATTGATGTTAAAGTTATTAAAGTTTGTGTGGCAGAGGCCTGGGTGCCTACTACACTTAATTTCTTTCTTCTTTCCATTCACAATATTCAGGTCAGGCTGAACTTATTAATCAAGAATTACCATCACCCCAAATTATTTAGGCTTGAAAATTGGGTGGAATCTGGTAAAATGTTCCCATATTTTGCTGCTATTTCAAACACAAAAACTTATTTAATTGACTGAGGGCTGAGACTGGGGGCGTTTAACTTGAATGACTTCTGTATCTTAGCCTGTTTCTCCTTCCCTAGAATCAACATAAGAAAGGCTCTCAGTCACTCCTCCCATACCCAGAGGAGTCAGAGCAGCAAAAAGTTGTGGGGTTAGTGAAGGTGGAATGGCCAAGATAGTTAGTGATAGATACTTTGTATATGTTGCAGATGTTGAGATTCTACTGGTGGTCATAGTGAAGGGAGGCATCACCCAATGGGCTTAGTCACATTCCCAGGGGACCAGATAGGCACCAATCATTTCACATATGGATTCTGTTTTTCATCAAGAGGAGTACAATCTCCACACAGCCCCACTCTTCCCAACTGGAGTTTGAGTCCATTTTCTGCCAGGGTAGACACACTCAGGAACTACAAATTGCTGGCTGGTGAGTCTCACAGGAGACCCTCCTCTCACCCATCTAGGACAACTCAGGACCTTACCAAGGTGACAGCAGAGCTCAGGACTGCAGCTAAATTGCCAGCTGGCATGGATTCATGTCTACTCATTCTAAAAGTTAATGTCAGCCTTGAGTTAATGGCATTTCTCGGGAATTCTGAGTACTATCAGGGAATAACAGGGCAAACTACAACACTGATCAATCATGCATTAGGTCAATGAAGAGTTGTGCATGAATACCCTAGGATCTTACCCTCAAAATGCACTTCAGCCCTCTTCTGATAAAGACAGCTTGGCCCTTTATCAGTCACCATGCTTGTCCTTGTTCATGTGGTTATTGAAATTCAGCCTTCCCAATCAGAAGTAAGTCTGCTGTCTGTTGCCTTGTGTCATATTCTGGAATAGGGAATTAATAAATAGTGATGGTCAATTTCTTTAGTTAACTCTCAACTTATTCTTTAAATTGCACATGGAGCAAGAGTCAACTATTATAATTTTCTCAAATCACTTATATTATTCTTTGATCTCAACATATTTATTAAACTTATCAGCATTTTTTTCTTCTAATTTAAAACTGGATGGTCCAATTAGAAGCTTTTGTTAAATCATTTCTATCAACATATCTATAATTTTTTAGCATTTTCTTTTTAAAAATTTCTTATTTAAATTCAATTTAATTAACATAGCCTGTAATATTAATTTCAGACATAGAATTTAGTGATTCATAAGTTGTATACAACACACAGTACTCATTACATTTCAAGTGCCCTCCTTACTGCCCATCATGCAATTGCTCCATCCCCCCACCCTCTAGCAACCCTCCATTTGTTTCCTATAATTAAGAGTCTCATGATTTGCCTCCTTCTCCGTTTTCCTCTTACCTTATTTTTCCTTCTCTTCCCCTATATTCATCTGTTTAGTTTCTTAAATTCCACATGAGAGAAATCATATGGTATTTGTCTTTCTCTAACTGACTTACTTCACTTAGCATAATACCCTCTAGTTCAATCCATGTCATGGCAAATGGCAAGATTTCATTCTTTTGATGGTTGAGTAATATTCCTGTGTGTGTGTGTGTGTGTGCGTGCGCGTGCGTGCGTGCACGTGTGTGTGTGTGTGTGTGTGTATCTCCACTCATCTGTTGATGGATATCCGGGCTCTTTCCATATTTTGGCTATTGTGGATAATGCTGCTATAATATTGGGGTGCATGTACCCCTTCAAATCATTATGTTTGTATCCTTTAGATATATACCCAGTAGTACAATTTCTGGGTCATAGGGTAGCTCTAATTTTAACATTTTGAGGAATCTCCATACTGTTTTCTAGAGCAGCTATACCAGTTTGCATTCCCATCAACAGTGCAAGAGGGTTCCCTTTTCTCCACGTCCTTGCCAATATCTGTTGTTTCCTAGCTTGTTAATTTTAGTCATTCTGACAGGTGTGAGGGGATATCTCATTGTGGTTTTGATTTGTGTTTCCCTGATGGTGAATGATGTCGAGTGTGTTTTCATGAGTCTGTTGTCCATTTGTATGTCTTTGGAGAACTGTCTGTTAATGTCTTCTGCCCATTTCTTGGCTGGATTTTGTTGTTATTGTTGTTGTTTTGAGTGTTGAGTTTGCTAAGTTCATTATAGATTTTGGATATTAGCCCTTTATCTGATAAGACATTTGGAAATATCTTCTCCAATCCATAGGTTGCCTTTCAGTTTTGTTGACTGTTTCCTTTGCTGTGCAGAGGCTTTTTATCTTGTTGAAGTCCTAATAGTCATTTTTTACTTTTGTTTCTCTTGCCTTTGGAGATGTGTCTAGCAAGAAGTTGCTTCTGCCAAGATCACAGAAGTTGCTGCCTGTGTTCTCCTCTAGAATTTTGATGGTTTCCTATCTCACATTTAGGTCTTGCATCCATTTTAAGTTTATTTTAGTGTGTGGTGCAAGGAAATGGTCCAGTTTCATTCTTCTCCATGTGACTGTCCAATTTTCCCAACACTATTTGTTGAAGTGACTTTTTTCAATTGGATATTCTTTCTTGCTTTGTTGAAGATGAGTTGACCATAAAGTTGAGGGTCCATTTCTGGGTTCTCTATCCTGTTCCATTGATTTATGTGTCTATTTTCATGTCAGTACCATACTGTCTTGATTATTACAGCTTTGGAGTTTTGGGGGGGGGTGTTTTTTATCCCCCCCCATTGCTATCTTATCCTATTTATTTATTTATTTATGTTTTAAAAAAAAATTATTGTGTTATGTTAGTCACCATACCATACACCATTAGTTTTTGATGTAGTATTCCATCATTCATTGTTTGCATATAACACCCAGTGCTCCATGCAATCCACATGCTCCTTAATACCCATCACTGGGCTCACCCATTCCCCCAACTTTCTCCCTTCTAAAACTCAGTTTCCCAGAGTCCATAGTCTCTCATGGTTCATCTCCCACTCTGATTTCTCCCCCTTCATTTCCCCCTTCTTCTGATGTCCTCATGCTATTCCTTATGTTTCACAAATAAGTGGAACCATATGATCGTTGACTTCTCTGTTTGAATTATTTCACTTAACATAATCTCCTCCAGTCCCATCTAAGTTGATGCAAAATTGTGATATAACTTAAAGTCTGGAATGGTGATTCCTCTAGCTTTGGTTTTCTTTTTCAACATTGCTTTGGCTATTTGGGGTCCATTCTGGTTCCATACAAATTTGAGGATTGTTTGTTCCAGCTCTGTGAAAAACATTGATGGTATTTTGATAGGGATTGCATTGAATGTGTGAATTGCTTTGGGTAGTTTAGACATTCTAACAATATTTGTTCTTCCAGTCCATGAGCATGGAACGGTTTTCCATTTCTTTGTATCTTCCTCAATTTCTTTTGTATGTATTCTATAGTTTTCAGAGTATAGATCTTTTTTACCTCTTTGATTAGGTTTATTCCTAGGTATCTTATTATTTTTGGTGCAGTTATAAATGGAATTGATTCCCTTATGTCTCTTTCTATTCCCTATGTCTCTATGTTTCATTGCTAGTGTATAGAAATGCAACTCACTTCCATGCATTGATATTATATCCTGCCACTTTGCTGAATTCAGTGAATGAGTTATAACAATATGTTGGTGGAGACTTTCAGGTTTTCTACATAGAGTGTCATGTCATCCGCAAAGAATGAAAGTTTTGACTTCTTCCTTGCTGGTTTGGATGCCTTTAATTTCTATTTGTTGTCTAATTGTTGAGTCAGGACTTCTAGTACTATGTTGAATAACAGTGGTGAGAGTAGACATCCTTGTTATATTCATGACCTTAGGAGAAAAGTTCTGTTTTCCTCATTGAGGATGATATTTGCTGTGTATTTTTTTTGTGTGTGTGTGTATGGCTTTTATGCTATTGAGGTATGTTCCCTCTATCCCTATATGGCAGAGAGTTTTTATCAAGAAAGGATGCTGTATTCTGTCAAATACTTTTCTGCATCTATCATATGGTTCTTGTCCTTTCTTTTATTGATGTAGCATATTACATTGATCGATTTGCAGATGTTGTACCACCCTTGCAGCCCAGGAATAAATCCTATTTGGTCATGGTGAATAATCTTTTTAATGTACTGTTGATTCTTATTAACTAATATCTTGGTGAGAATCTATGTTCATTAGGGATACTGGTCTATAATTTTCCTTTTTAGTGGAATCTTTGGTTTTGGAACTAAGGTAATTAATGCTGACTTCAAGGTAATTAATGCTGACTTCATAGAATGAGTTTGGAAGTTTCCCTTTCATCTCTGTTTTCTGAAATAGTTTCAGAAGAATAGGTATTAATTCTTCTTTCACTGTTTCAAACCTATCATTATTAATTAAACCGATCAGAGTCTACCTGAAAGCCCATTTTACACTGAAGCCATTTATATCTTCCTAGGTTTGCTTTGCATTCCCCACTCATGCATTCTCAAATGGTATCTAAAGAGTTATGTGGATCTTTTTTCCTACTCACTCTTCTTCCTGTTTAGTTTAATAGCCTTAAGATGAGTGCATAATCCATGACATCTTTTATAGTTCAGACTTCATAGCAAGTTATAGGTTTCTATTTATGACAGGATTATCTAACTCCAAAGTCTGGAGTACACCTAGTACTTACATCTAGTGTAAGTGGTACATCTCCTATATCTCAGAGTGGCACCCCCACACAATGTCCTCATTTACTTTGGCCACTACCTACTCCCTGCAAATCAACCTACTGTGTGTTCAAGAGAAAGGAAGCCCAATTTGCAAAACTCAATAAATCTTTATTTTTACTTGACTCACAATTTTAATTTAGTCAGTGTTTTGATGATGTAAAACATTAAGAAGGTTTTATGATATTTTTATAATGGAATTCCTCAAGGAGGAAGAGCTTTAAACATCTTATTTGGTCTTAGGCTTTGGAGTAACAAACTGTGGAATGTGTTCCTAGAACTTATTTAGCTAAGGACAAAGTTGCAGGCAGGCATATTTCAGTGCATTGACAATAGAGAAAATGTGGACATTCTTATTATTTATTTACTTACTTTACTTTATTTACTTCTCACAAAACTGGAAAGCTGGAATTATGATCCTTATTTAATAGTTAAAGAACACTTAGGCTTAGAAAAGTCAAGTGACTTGGCCTTTTTACAAATCCTATTTTGGGTGGGGCTGAGAGTTCGACATAGGGTGTATGAATCCAGACCCTGAACTGTACCAGATTTTCCTGAACTGGGATCTGAAGACTAGCTTAGGGAAGTCAAGAGAACTTTTGGTATATTATGTTAAGGGGTCTGTGTATTGTTTGGATTCTAGAAATACCACACTATGATCTCTTGGCTTCTGTGAGAGAGTACAACCAACAACTATTTTGTTGTAAAACAGGAGACTAGAGTTTTCATTTTCTTATATAGTTTAATATACCCCTAAAATGGCATAACTTCTATCTTTTCCACCTATAGCATGAAAGATTAATGGTTATTCAGCATAAAATGAGCTATTACTCTACAGGGAGTCAAGGACAGCAGTTTTATAATGAATAAGTAAATATCACTAAATGTTTGTTTGTCATTGATTCAGCAAGAGAGTTGGCCACTCCTTAGTTCTCCTTTTTATTTTGAGCTGTATGATTTCAGCCAGTGCCAGTTTTGTTGTTGTTAATACATGTTTGGCTCCTCTGTGAAACAGTTTTATTTTATTTTATTCTATATTTAATATTCATTCATACATTCACTCATTCATTTAAATTCAAGTTAGTTAACATACAGTACAGTACTGGTTTCAGAGGAAAATTAAGTGATTCATCACTTACATATAACAGCTAGTGCTCATCCCAATAAGAGCCCTCCTTAATGACCATCATCCATTTAGTGCATGCCCCCTATTTTCCTCCCCTCCAACAGCCCTCACTTTGTTCTCTATAGTTAAACTTCTCTTATGGCTTGCCTCCCTCTCTGCTTTTATCTCATTTTATTTTTCCTTCTCTTCCCCATGCTCATCTGTTTTGTTTCTTAAACTCCACATATGAGTGAAATCATATATTTGTATTTCTCTGAGTGACTTATTTCCCTTAGCATAATACACTCCAGTCCCAACCATGTTGTTGCAAATGTGAAGATTTCATTCTTTTTGATGGTCCAATAATATGCTACTGTATATTTATAACGCTTATGTTTTATCCATTCATCAGTCTGTGGACATTTGGGCTTTTTCCATAATTTGGCTACTGTTGATAGTGACTTTATAAACATTGGGGGCATGTACCCCATCGAGTCTGCATTTTTACGTCGTTTGGATATATACCCAGTAGTACAATTGCTAGGACATAAGGTAGCTCTATTTTTTAACCTTTTGAAGAAACTCCATACTGTTTTTTTGAGTGGCTGAACCACTTTGCATTCCCACCAACAAGAGGGTTCCCCTTTCTCTACATCCTTGCCAACAACTGTTGTTTTCTGAGTTTTTTATTTTAGCCAACTATCAGGTGAGATGGTATCTCATTGTGGTTTTGATTTGTATTTCCCTAATGATGAGTGATGGTGAGCATTTTTTCATGTGTCTCTTAGTCATTTATAGGTCCTCCTTGCAGAAATGTCTCTTTGTGTCTTCTGCCCATTTCTTCACTGGATTATTTTTGGGAAGTTGATTTTGATGAGTTCTTTATAGATTCTGGATACCAGCCCTTATCTGATACATCATCTTTGAATGTCTTCTCTCATTCCATAGGTTGCCTTTTAGTTCTACTGATTGTTTCCTCTGCTGTGCAGAAGCTTTTTATCTTGACGAAGTCCTAATGGTTCATTTTTGCTTTTATTTCCCTGCCTTTGGAGATGTATCTAGTGAGAAGTTGCTGCAGCTGAGGTCACAGAGGTTGCTGCCTATGTTCTCTTCTAGGATTGTGATGGTTTCCTGTCTTGCATTCAGGTCTTTCATCCATTTCAAATTTGTTCTTGAGTATAGTGTAAGAAAGTAGTCCAGTTTCATTCTTCTGCATGTGGCTGTTCAGTTTTCCCAAAACCATTTGTTGAAGAGACTGGTTTGTTTGTTTGTTTTTTCAACTGGATAGTTTTTCCTGCTTTTTTGGAAGATTAGTTGACCATAGAGTTGAAGATCCATTTCTGGGTTCTTTATTCTGTTCCACTAACCTATGTGTCTGGTTTTGTGCCAGTACCATACTGTCTTGATGATTACAGCTTTGTAATATAGCTTCAAGACTGGGATTGCAGTATCTCTCACTTTGCTTTTCTTTTTCAAGATTGCTTTGGATATTTGGGGTCTTTTGTGGTTCCACGCAAATTTAAGGATTGTTGGTTCTAGTTCTGTGAAAAATGCTGGTGTTATTTTGATTGGGATTGCATTGAATGTGTAGATTGCTTTGGGTAATATAGGCATTTTAACAATATTTGTTCTTCCAATTCATGAGCATGGAATGCTTTACCATTTCTGTGTGTCCTCTTCAATTTCTTTCATAAGTGTTCTATAGTTTTCAGAATATAAATCTTTTACCACTTTAATTAGGTTTATTCCTAGGTATCTTACGGTTTTGGTGCAATTATAAGTGGGATCAATTGCTTCATTTCTGTTTCTGCTGCTTCATTATTGGTGTATAGAAACACAACTTATTTCTGTACATTAATTTTATATCCTGCAACTTTGTTGAATTAATATATCAGTTATAGTTTTGGTGGAGTCTCTCAGGTTTTCTACACAGAGTATCATGTTGTCTGCAAAAAGTGAAAGTTTGACTTCTTGTTGTTGGTTTGGATGTATTTTATTTCTTTTTGCTGTCTGAATGATGAGGCTAGGACTTCCAGCACTATGTTGAACAATAGTGTTGAAAGCAGACATTCCTGTCATGTTCCTGACCTTAGGGGAAAAGCTCTCAGTTTTTCCCCATTGAGGATGATATTTGTTGTAGGTCTTTTGTATATGTCTTTATGATGGTAAGGTATGTTCCTTCTGTCCCTACTTTTTTGAGAGTTTTTATGAAGAAAATATGCTGCATTCTGTCAAATATTTTTTCTGTATCTACTGAGAGGATCATATGGTTCTTATCCTTTCTTTTATTAATGCGGTATATTACATTCATTTATTTGCATTGATTGAACCACCCCTCAAGCCCAGGAATGACCCACTTGATCATGGTGAATAATACTTTTAATATATTGTTGAAATTGATTAGCTAGTATCTTGAGAAATTTTGCATTGGTATTCACCAGGGATAATGATCTCTAATTCTCCTTTTTAGTGGGGTCTTTAGTTTTGGAATCAAAGTAATGCTAGCCTCATAGAATGGGCTTGAGACTTTTACTTTCATTTCCATTTTTTGCAACAGTTTCAGAAGAATAGGTATTAATTCTTCTTTAAATGTTAAAATTTCCCTGGGAAACCAGCCAGTCCTGGACTCTTGTTGGTTGGGAGATTTTTGATTACTGATTTAGTTTCTTTGCTGCTTATGGGTCCATTCAGATTATCTATTTCATTCTGTTTTAGTTTTAGTAGTTTATATGTTTCTAGTAATTTATCCATTTCTTCTAAATTGCCCTGTTTGTTGGAATATAATTGTTCATAATACTCCCCTATAATATAAAAACTCCCCTATAATAATGTTTGTATTTCTGTGGTGTTTGTCATGATCTTTCCTCTTTCATTCATGATTTTATTTGGGCCCTTTCTCTTTTCTTTTTGATAAGTCTGGCAGGGATTTACTAATTTTGTTAATTCTTTCAAAGAATCAGCTCCTAATTTTGTTAGGAAAATATTATTATATTTTCATAATTTTGTTAATCTGTTCTACTGTTTTTTTAAAAATTTCTGTATCTTTTATTTCTGCTCTAATCTTAATTATTTCCTTTCTTCTGCTGGTTTTAGGCTTTATTTACTGTTCTTTTTCCAGCTCCTTTAGGTGTAATCTTAGGTTGTGTCTTTGAGACTTTTCTTGCTTGTTGAAGAAGGCCTGTATTCTATATATGTCCCTCCTATCACCACTTTTTTGCATCTCAAATGTATTGGACTGTCCTGTTTTCATTTTCATTTGCTTCCATATATTTTTTTAAATTTCTTCTTTACTTTCTTGGTTGACCCATTCATTCTTTAGCAGGGTGTTCTTTAACCTCCATGTATCTGTGGTCTTTCCTAATTTTTTCTTGTAGTTGACTTCAAGTTTCATAGCATTGTGGTCTGAAAATATGCATGGTATGATCATAATCTTTTTGTACCGGTTGAGACCTGATTTGTGAGACAGTATGTGATTTTTCTGGAGAATGTTACATTTGTGCTCAAAAAGAACATGTATTTTGCTGCTTTAGGATAAAATGCTCTGACTACATCTGTTAAGTCCATCTAGTGTTGTGTGTCATTCAAAGCCATTGTTTCCTTTTTGATCTTTTGCTTAGATGGTTTTCCATTGCTGTGATGGGGTGTTAAAGTCCCCTACTATTATTATAGCATTATCAATGGGTTTCTTTAAGTTTGTTATTAATTGATTTATATATTTTGCTGCTCTCAAGTTGGCATAAATATTTACAATTGTTAGATCTTCTTGTTAGATAGATAGACCCCTTTATTATGATATAGTACCCTTCTTCATCTCTTATTACAGTCTTTGGTTTAAAATCTAGTTTGTCTGATATAAGTATGGCTACTCCAGATTTTTTTTTTTTTTTTTTTATGTCCATGAGCATGATAGATGGTTCTCCACCCCCTCACTCTGAATTGGACATGTTTTGGAGTCTAAAATGTATCTCTTGTAAGCAGCATATTGAAGGGTCTTTTGTGTTTAATCCATTCTGATACCCTGTGTCTTTTAATTGGAGCATTTAGTTCATTTACATTCAGAGTAATTATTGATAGGCTTTAATTTAGTGCCATTGTATTACCTGTGAAACTGCTGTTCCTGTAGATTGTCTCTGTTCCTTTTTAGTCTTTGTTGTTTTGGGCCTCTCTTTCCTACTCAGAGTCCCCTCTAATATTTCTTGCAGAGGCTGGGTAAGTGTTCGCAAACTCCTTTTGTTTTTCTTGTCTTGGAAACTATCTCTCCTTCCATTCTGCATGACAGCCTTGCTGGATAGAATATTCTTGGCTGCATATTTTTCCCATTTAGCACTTTGAATATATCATACCACATTCTTTTGGCCTGCCATTCTCCTTGGACAAGTCTGCTGGTAACCATTTTTTTGTACTCTTATAAGTTAAGGACCGTTTGTCCCTACCTGCTTTCAGAATTATCCCTTTATCTTTGTATTTTGCAAGTTTCACTATGATATGTCTTGCTGTTGGCCTATTTATGCTGATTTTTGAAGGGAATTCTCTATGCCTCTTAAATTTGAGTGCCTGTTTCCTTCCCCAGATTAGGGATGTTCTCAGCTATAATTTGTGCAAATAGACCTTCTGCTTCTTTTCCCCCACTTTTCTTCTGGAACTCTTAAGATACAGATATTATTGCATTTTGTGGAATTGCTGAGTTCCCTAAGTCGGTATTCATGATCTAATAGTTTCCTTTCCTTCTTCTTTTAAGATTCATTATTTTTCATAATCTTATCTCTTATATCACCTATTTGTTCCTCTGATCCTTCCATCCTCATTGTAATTACATCCAACTGATTTTGCATCTCACTTACAGTATTTTTTATTTCAGGCTGCCTAGTTTTTAGGTATTTCATCTCTACAGCCAGGGTTTCTCTGGGTTTTCTATGCTTCTTTTAAGCCCAGCTATATTCTTATGACTTTAATTCTAAAATCTTGTTCAGATACATTGCTTATATCTCTTTGAGCAAATCCCTAGCTGTGAGAATTCCTCCATCTTGTCATTATGTCTGAGTTTCTGGCTTTTGTGTGCTGTGAAAGTTTGTTATGTTTCCTGCTTCTATAGTAATACTATTTTAAGAAGGGGTCCTACACTGTCCAGGGCCTGGCACTTCAGGAAGTATGTCTGGTGTATGCTGTGTGCATTCTGCTGCTGTGTTTTGGCTGCTCTTTCTCATAGTCGCTCCTCTGCAGAATTCCTCCTTCCTTGCAGTGGGGAGTGTTTAGACCTTTAATTAGGTGTGCTTTGATTTCTTTGTTATGATAAGCTGGGTTTAAGAAAAGAAAAAGAAGCAGCAGCAGCAACAGCAGCCTGATCTGAGAAAAGGAAAAGGAACAAAAAGAGTGAACAAATAGACAATAAAAAACTTTAAGTCTGATTCCAAAGAAAAAGAAAGGAGGAAAAAAAAAAGAAGCATGATCCAAAAAATGAGAAAAAGAAACAAACCAACAAATGAGCAAGAAACTGTAAGCCTGATTCCAAAGGGAGAAACAAATAATTAAAAAGGATAAAATATAAAATACCAATAGAAAGCAAGCAGGCAAGCAAGCTGGTCATAGTTCCACCAAAACTGAAGCTGATGCTTTGGAGCTTCAGTAGACTTGGTACATTCAGCGGTCTTCTGGGGATGAGGCCTGCTGAAGTGCCTCATAGTCAGAACTGCCCTGGTAAATATGCCCTTGCTGGGCATAGGGGGATGGGGTTTGGTATAAGTGACTCCAGCCTTCCCTGGAGGTGCTGTGCTTTCTCTGAATTCCAGCTATGCAGGTGGGCTGAGGGGTGGTGGTGATGGTGGAAGATGGCATCAACCTGCCCTCTCATTGCTGGGGAGGAGAACTTGTGCCCAGGGAGGGGAACTTGCAATGACCAGTGCTCAGGAGGCCCTCAGAGAAAAGCAAACAGTTTTCCCTCCCTTGTCCCAGGCTTTTGTCAGCTCCCTGCCATCAAACTGTCTGCCCACGTTATTGGCTCACCCAGTGCCACAGTTCTCTTGTATTTTCTTTTTGAATGATGCCTGGGATTCCAAACAATAAATCTGAAAGGACCTAGCAAGGTACAGACACACCCCCCTCCACCAGCAATGCGCCAGGCACTGTTCTGTCCCAGAAAAGCAGTCACATGGTCTCCCAGGTGCCTGATCTATGGTGATGCACAGCAAAAAGCTGCAACTAGGTTATCTGCCTTTTGCATGTGCCTCTGTCCCCCACTGTAGAACTGTCACTCAGTGCCACCTGGCAGGTTTTTTTGTCCTTGGAGAGGCAAAATACCCTCTTCCAAATGTACTCCAGGAAGGGAAACATTCTTTCCCAGTGTGACCTGGGGGATCCCCACACCATGGTGTCTTGCAGGAACCCTATGTGCTGCTCTGTCTCCCACTTTCTCCCTCTATCCCTGACTTCTCTCCAAGGAAATGGCTCCCTCCTTACTCTCACAGCACCGCAGCTTTTCTCTTCCCCAATTCGCATCCCTGAACCTCACATCTGACACATGCTCTCCCTCTAGTTGTACAGACTCTGTTCTTAATCTTCAGATCAGTTTCCTAGCTGTTCAAAATGATTTGACATTGATTTGGCTGGGTTTGGAGGATGAGGCAAGCCCTGGGTCCCCCTACTACTATTCTGTCTTAAGTTGACTGAAAACATTTCTTAATAAAATTACTATTTTAAAAATAAACAGCCACCATTGAATTTCCTTGATTAAATCTTTAGAGATTACACTGGGAAATTCCTTTTACATTTTAACATTCTAGATGAGCACTAAAAAAGAAAAATAATAATAATTTATTGAGAAGATAATGGCTATTTATTTTATACATAGGTTGTTTTCAGATTTTTATTACTGAGGGATTATTAACTTTTCCCAATTCTGTTATTTACTCACAGCCTATCTTGAGCAAATGATTTAATCATGCTGTGCCCCAATTCCTATAATAGCATAATAAATATTACAATATCATGACAAGAAATTTGAAGTGATGCTAACAGCAAAATAGCAGTTTTGTGTGTTGTGAGGTTCTGGTATCAGCATAAACTTGAAGGGAAACTTAATTGCACCAATTTGTATGCAAAAATCCATATGATGGCAAAGAAAAATATACAATAATTTAGAAGACAATAATGAAGACTTGAAGTTTAATAGGTTATCCAAAATATCCAGTTTTAGCTCCTTTCCAACCAGATTTTTACTGCAATATGTTTTATATCTGATCTCAGTTTATGACTTAAAAAAAATTGGCCATTTTGTCTCCCTTTGATTTATTTAGGAAGAAAGCTGATTAGTGGCAAGTGGGATCAGATATAGAGGGGCACCTTTATGATAGACTTTGTTAACATAAATTGAGGTCATTTTCATTCCTGGGTAATCCAGGTATGTCATGAAATTAGTTATGCCCACATGTAGGAACCTCCTTCACTTTAAAAAACAATTCACTTCTCTTCCTCGTCTATCCCTCAAAACTAAAAATGCATTTATCAGGAAAGATTGTCTTACAGCTACAGAGATCTTGACCTAAATATTTTACTCATTTATTTTATAGAGACATATTTAGTGAGTTATATTAACAATGTTAAATGAGGCTTGGAAGGAGGTTGAATTAACATTTCTATGCAAATACTGTTCTTTTAGAATCCATGTAAGTAGCATAGAAACATATTCTCTAAACTGTTAATGAAATGCTTGAACACTTTTGTAATAATAAAGCATGAAATATATTGAAGTATTTCAATACTTTCAGTTTTTTCATATATTCAGTATTTGTTGTTTAAACATAAGAAGGATGGGGACCCTGGGTGGTTAAGTCAGTTAAGCAGCCAACTCTTGATTTTGACTCAGGTTGTGATTTCCGGGTCCTGGGATTGAGCCCTGTATTAGGCTCCCTGCTTGACAGGGAGTTTGCTTGAGGATTCTGCTCCTCCCCTACTCATGCTATTTCTCTCTCTCTCTCTCTCTCTCTCTCAAATAAAATGAAAATAAATCTTTCAAAAAAGAGACATAGTAAAAATTATCAGATTTTCAACCTCAAAGGAAGATTGTTATTCTTTCATTGCATATTCTTTCCTGACATTCTTCTTTCTCATTCCTCTTAAAAGAATCTGTTGTTCTGTAGTTTAGAGAACATTAGCTCTGCCTATTAAAGCATGCAAAAAAGAAAAAGTGTGGTAGATATAGTTCATAGTTCATTATTCAGGAGGTTGAAAAGAGTGTAAATGATATACAGTTAATATCTCATTATCTAAATAAGCAAAGGAAACATACACATATAATATCTAAAAAAAAAAAAAAAACAAAATTTAAATAGTGTTGGTTGAAATTGCTTCTATTCAACACAGTCTATTTGACGTAAGTGTTTCCTCCTGGAGACAGATCTCTGCAAAGGCATTAGCCTATGAGTGGTCATCAGATGTTTATTTCCCCCGTATACTCCCACTCCATTTTGAGTCCTTGAAGGCAGAGGGTTCTGTTTATTCCCTTGTGGAGCCTGGCATTTAGCAAGAACTCAGGAGATTTGATGAAAGAATTGTCCATGACTGTTCTTCAAACCACTGAAGTTATTCTTAGTAGTGTTTGGGTCGCTGCTAAATTGATGAATACAAAACTAACTGTAGAAGAGATTATAATCTATGCATTTAAGATGTCCTACTTGGATACATCTTGTTTGGAATAACAGAATATGATTAAAATCACTGTTCTTTACCTACTTCGGTTTTTTTTTTTCCTTTTAAGGTCATTGATTCAATGTCACAAGTAGGATCTATGGTTAATTAGAAAATGTATTCTTCCTCTAGATAAATTTAGGCTGACCTTTTAATCATTAATGAAGTTGACAACCATCTTTAGTGTCTATATTGTGTAGAACATTAGTTATAATTGTCTCTGCTTTAGTCTACATTCAACGCTGGAGTCACATTGATATTATTAGTGCAAAATCAGGTTTTATTACTTCTTCCACTAAAGCCTCTAATGTCTTTCCAACCCGTCCAGTGAGAAAAGCATAATGACTCATGAGGATTTACAGGATCTTTACTTCACCCCATTTCATCTCTGGACTCATCTCCCCTCTTCAGTTGCCCTGCTGGTGTTCTATCAGGTCTTAAGGGTTTCTTTGTACTAATTGTTCCTGCCTCAGGGTCTTTGCGCTTATGGTACCTCTGTCTGGAATAATTTTCCCCAATTTACATTTAACCTTTTTCTTCACTTTCCTTGGGTTATTATTCAGGTGCCACCTTCTTAGTGAGAACCTCTCTGATAATACTATTTAAATTTCAAACTCCTTTCCACTTTCTAACCCACTTTCTTGCTGTATTTTTCTCCTCCATAAAATATATTGCAGCCTAACTTACTATGTATATGTTACTAATGATGTTTAATGTTGTTTATCTCACCTTCCTAAATACAATTTTCATGGGAGTGGATATATTTGTTGTTGTTGTTGTTTTTAATTGCCATGTTCTAAGCACTTAGAATAGTGCCTAGCATATGAGGCACTCAATAAATTTATGCTAAATGAATAAAGGATTAATTGAACAGTGCAAAACAACCATGGGATAAGAATCTTATTAAAGCTAAAAATTAAACAAAGGGTAAGGTAATCTCCATTGTGATATTATGATAAAATATGCTATATATTTTTTAATCTGTGAATTTTTCAAGTCTCATACTGAATAACACCAAGTAAATTTTCTCACTAATCCTTTTCCCATATCCTTTTTTTTTTAAGATTTTATTTATTTGTTTGACAGACAGAGAACACAAGTAGGCAGAGAGGCAGGCAGAGAGAGAGAGCGCCCGATGCGGGACTCGATCCCAGGACCCCGAGATCATAATCTGAGCCGAAGGCAGCGGCTTAACCCACTGAGCCACTCAGGCACCCCTTTTCCCATATTCTAAACTTCAGTCATATTTGTCATCCTGTATGACTTTACCTTGTTTAGCTTTATGTAGGAAAAGCAGGTTTTAATCAATTTAACTCTTCTATTGTAACAGAAAAGTCTAGGACTTTAATTATTTAAATTGATATTTTGTTATTTCTTCGTGAAAAAGAAAAACTGGATGTCAAAAGGGGGAAAAACCTACCATGATGCTATGTAAATAAGAGTATAGACATAGGATATATGTATTTTGATATAAAATGCTGACCAGATTCTGGGAACATCATGGTAATGGGAACTTTTTGGAAATACAAATCTTATTTCAAGTAGTCTCAAGCTGACTGCCCTGGAAAACGGTTTTTGAAACTAGGGAATAAGAGACTTGTTTATTTAAAAACAGAAATAATAATACATAAGGAAAATATCTATTAAAAATCTAAAGATATGTTAAAATTTTAAAATCATACTAATTCTGTTATGGAAAGTCTGAACAGCACTGCCTAAAATAGACTAAATGTTGGCACTTTTTCACAACTTTCTGATGGTTTCCACACATAAAACACAACTGCATTTCATCATGTTGATCTATACTGTGTGTTCTCTCATTTTATTCTCAGAGTCTAAGTTTTATATATATATGTAATATCTATATGGCTTTACTTTATGTATATATAAAGTCTATTTGATGTGCTTTACGTACATATACTTTATATATAAATATATAATATGTTAAAAATTATATATATCATTGTGCCTATATATGTTTACATATTACATACACATATATTATAATTTTTTAGAGATTGGCTACATATTTAAATTATATGATAGCATGTGTGTTTTAGTTTGTGGATAATACATGTTCTCAATATGATCCCAAGTCTCTAAAATACAAAAATGGCAAGAAGGATGAGATGGGGCTAAGGAGAAAGGAGTAGATGTAATTATGCTCAAGCTCCATTTCCTGACATACCACTTTATCAGTTCATTTGCCTTTGGCAAATCGCCCCATATTTTTGCTCCTCAATTTAGTCACATGTAGAATGGAGCTAATAGTACCACTTCTTGCTGAAGAAGAGTGTTAAAAGGATAAAGTGATGTAATATAGGCAAATAGTCTAGCATACTGCTGCACATTACATTATTTGATACTCAGTAGATATTAGATCCTGGATGTCTACTGAAAGTAATGCTAGGGGCACCTGGGTGGCTTAGTCAGTTAAGCATCTGCCTTCAGCTCAGGTCATGATCTCAGGGTCCTGGGATGGAGCCCCACTTCGGCTCTCTGCTCAGCAGGAAACCTGCTTCTCCCTCTCCCTCTGCCACTCCCTCTGCTTGTGTGTACTGTCTGTCTCCCTGTCAAATAAATAAATAAATCCTAAAAAATTAAGAAGTAATGTTAAGCAGAGAACAAATGGGCTTGAGTTAAAGTGGGAGTGATGTCAGAAAGTAAAATGAAAGCTAGTTTAAGCTCAAAAGCAGTTTAATTATTGAAATCTTTAAAGTTTCACTTGGCATATAACTTAAGAAAATTATTGTATTTAAATACAGTAATTTGTGAAAATTAATATTTAGGTAGAGAAATCCTAAAAAATGTCACTTGGACATTGAAACTCTTTTATGACACTTTCTGTACTACTTTGTTGTTTGATTATATCCTCTTGGTTACTTCAATATTTAATCATTAAGAAGTCATCTTATTCATTACTAGTATGCTCTTTACTTAAAATCTTTTTCTGTCTGGTATTATTTTACTTACATCAACTTCAATTTGTTATTTGTGGGATTTTTAAAAATCTGTTTATTAAAAAAATAAGAAAAATCTTTTGATTCTTTCCAACTTTGCTGCCTCCTTCCAGTTTAGATAGGTTTTCTTATAAACACCATGTAGATGAGTTTTGACATTTTATCTAGTCTGACAGTGTCTTTTTAAAAACATTTATTTTCCATGTATATGTATATGTCTAACACATTTATCAAAGTGAAGTATGTACACGAAAAAGCTGACAAATCCCAAGTGAAAAGCTTAGTGTATTTTCAAAGTGAATCTACCTAAGTACTGCCTAGATAAAGATAACCAGCAACCCAGAAACTACCCTCATGCCTTCTACAAGTCCTTCTTTCCCCTCTCCCCCTAAAGATGATGAATGTTAAAACTTCTATTCAACAGCGATGCCCTTTGACCCCAGGAGTTTTCTCTCTGGATAGGGTGTTAGTTAAAGATCAATAGCTTTAATACATCAAAAGCCTCTTCAGTTTTCTTATTTTCTCTATTTAGTTGAGTTGAGCTTTTCAATAAATTCATCTATTGTTCCTGTATTTTCAAATGTATTGCCATGAAGTTGTGAATGATATATTGTTACTACCTTTTCAATGTATAAATGATCTGTAGTGATGCCCTTTTTCTTTATTCGGGACATTGTTTTGCAAGCTTTTTTGTCCTTGACAGCTTTGATAGGCTTTTATAATTTTATTAGTCTTTTCAAGGAGTCAATTTTTGATTATTGCATTGAATATGACACTGAATTCTGCTTTAATATATCTTTTTTTCTTCTAATTTGTTTTATTTTAGATAACTTTTTTCTATCTTCTTGAGTAAGTTTCTAAATTATTAATATTTTAGTCTTTCTTTTTTCCAGATATTTTTATTTAAGGATACATATTTGCCCATGCACATGATTTTAATTGTATAATTTAAGATTTATTATGTTGCATTTTTCGTTATCATGGATTTAAAGATATTTTCAATTTCCATTGTCATTTCTTATGTGACTTATGGGTTATTTAGAAGTAAACTGCTTCATTGCCCAACTCTTGAATGTTTTTCTCAGTTTTTTGTTTTTGTGTCTATTTTTTCTCTCTAAATTTTACCATAGTCATTGTATTTTCAATTCTTTGAGACTCAGTTTTTTGAGCCTTGTTTTCATCTAGCATATAGAGTCCGTAGTTTTGTACTACTGAGGATGTGTTAGAATGTAGATTCTGTAGTTGTTGGCTGTAGTGTTATAAATACATCAGTGAGTTATGTATGTCTTTGAAAATATATATTGAGACTGTTTTGTTAGGAACAAATAAACCTGGGATTGGAGCCGAATTGATCTTTTCCCATATTATTGCTAGCAATAATTCTATCCTTCAGGTTGACTTTTGTAACTTCAGTAGGCTTCTGTTCTGTTAGTGTTAGCATAATATAGTTATTTCCATCCCTCTTGATATCTTTATATTTAAAGAGTATCTTTTGGGACGCCTGGGTGGCTCAGTTGGTTAAGCAGCTGCCTTTGGCTCAGGTCCTGATCCCGGCGTCCTGGGATCGAGTCCCACATCGTGCTCCTTGCTCAGCAGGGAGCCTGCTTCTCCCTCTGCCTCTGCCTGCCACTCTGTCTGTCTGAGCTTGTGCTCTCTCTCTCTCTCTCTCTAATAAATAAATAAAATCTTTAAAAAAATAAAATAAAAAAATAAAGAGTATCTTTTGTGAGCATGATGTAGTTGAATTGTTTATTTAACCAGTTAGACAATCATTGTCTTTAAATTGGATATTTAATTTATTTGTATTTAATGTTACTACAGATATTTGGGTTCAAAGTGCCATATTCCCATTTTTTTAATTGGGATATTTTGATGGATTATGAAAAAAGTAAGAAAGAATATTTAAGATTGGGATCATCTTGGAAAACCTGGGATGCATGAATTTGTCAACTAAAAACAAAGTAGGTACAATCCCAAGCAAATAGCACCATTTCTTTTATGGAATCTATCCTGAAAAATATATAAATAAAATAATTTTATGATGCATTTGAAAAATGTTAATTGAACAATTGCTACTTGACACTCACTGTTTTTAGCCAGGACATCTGGCCATGGACAAGACAGAAAACCTTGTTTTTCAGGATTTTACATTCTAATTTGGGGGTGGGGGCTATGGTGGTTTCCTGGGGAAACCTGAGAGGAGAGACATGGAAAATTAGGTATATAATTACAATTGTGAAAGTGTAACGGAAAAAGAAGAACAGGATAATATAATAGAAAGTGATAAAAGTAGCTACTTTGTGTGTTTGTCTATGCATTTTTCAGAAAGTGATATTTGAGCTGAGAATTGAATAATAAAAAGTGCCAGTCATGGAAAAAGCTGAGGTATATATCAGGCAGGAATAAACTTGGTGTGATGAGGAATGGAAAGAAAGCTTGTGTGGCTGGAACACAGTGAACAAGAGCAAAAGGTCCCCAAGGTATCTAGATCTAGTTAGTTCCTATAAGGAGCAGTCAGTCCTGTTAATGAGTTAGATTTAATTCTGAGTATAATAGGAGACTTAGAGTGAGATTTAAGTCAGGGGTAATATGATTTCATTTATCTTGATAGAAATATTATTCTGCCCGGTAAATGGAGGATGATTGCGGTGAAACATGTGGGAAGTGATGTGGCAGATAGGAAAGCATTGAAGCACTCTAGCCAAGAGACAAAGGAGACTTGGACTCTGGTGGTATAAGGAGAGATGGACAGAAGTCATAGGTTGAGATTTACAGCAGAGGTGATACGGCCAGAGTTGATGGCATGGAGAGTGGGGCAGAGACATTGACTCCTAGGACTTTGGCCTGAAGAAATGTATTCTACTAAGATTGTATGGACAGAAGGAGGAGCAAGATAGGGATGCCATGTAGTAAATAAGGGCTCTTTAACATGCTTTGTTTGAAATGTACATTATCCCTCAAAGTGGAAACATTAAAAGAAAATTAAATTTATAAGTCTGGAGGTTAGTGGAGAGACCGGAAGTAATGATATGAATTTGGATATTACTGGCAAAGAAATTAAACACAACACTAAGGGCTTGTTTAAGATCACCTAGAAAGAAAGTGTAGAGTTAGAAGGATGTGCTAAAATTGAATCATGGGTACTTCAGATATAGAGGTGACTGGAATAGAGAGGAGAGGAGGGTAAAGTCAGAGGAGCACAGATAAAAATCTATCAAGAATGAGGGAGTGATCAGCTGTGGTGGTGTACAACTGAGAGGGATGAGTTAAAGAACTTAGATATTGGAAATATCAGAATATAGGGAAAAAAAAACATTAAATTTCAATAAATGACAGTCTTTTAAGAGATCCTTAATAAAAGGTGAATGACTCCAAACACAGATTTAATTTGGAAACTCCCACCACAGCAACACCTATTAGTGTTCAGTTTATTTATTGAAATAAGCACATATTGATACTGTAATTTTTGAATTAAGGTAATAGCTAATAAAACTGTACAGAAAAAAATTATAGCATCCTTTACTTATTAGCCAGGTTGTGTCTAAATATTAAAAGTAATATGTTCCTTGTCAAAATACCTCAGTTTTGTTTGCTTTTACAAGTATTTTAATGTGGCTTTTCAGCTAAGTGTGCTGTCAGAAGGTCATGGTAGATTAATCTCAAATTAGCTGAAACAATAAACTGAACTGAAGAAAAATTGGCCTTATAATGTACTACAGTCAAGGAAATCAGTCCAAAACACTAATGAGCAGTTGCCTCTCTGCATTGGGTTATTATGATTATATTAATTTAATAAGTCAGTTTGGAAAGCAAAGATGAATAATCTTCAAAATACAGAGTAAATACTTAATGTAGCTGTCTGCCTTCATAGAATTCACTTTTTCTGTCCTAAAATCTTATAGTAGTGGGCTAGAATATGTGATTTTTCTCTGCAATATTATTTAAATACAATTTCCAGTCTTGTTTCATCCTCCTCCTCACTGCCACCTACCCTCCATTAATTCATTTCACATGATAAGCTTTTCCATTCGTCAATGTCGAGAATAATTTATTTAATTAATGGTTCTGAAACTGTGGTAACCTTTATAAAATGAAATAGAAAAATCAAGAAATGGAGTAAGGAGGTAAAAACACATTTTCCACTGATTTTAAAATACACTCAAGATAATTAAAACTAGCCACAAAATATGTTCTAACCTAAGATTACCATTTACTTTATTTTATTTTAGTAGGTCTAACTGAGGCTTCACACAATTTTTTTTCATAAATTATATGACATCCTGCTGTCATGATTAGCATGGCTCTACCTGCCATTAGGGGACTTCAAACAGCCCTGCCACCATTTTATTAATGTAACTAGGTATATATGGGGATGTACCAGGAACAGAAGAGAAGATATTGAGTAGGTATGTCTTAGTCCATTTGGGCTACTGTAACAAAAGGTCACAGACTGGGTAGCTTATAAACAACAGAAATTTATTTCTCACAGTTCTGGTGGCTTGGAAGTCTGAGACTTCTCACTGTAGCCTCATGTGGTAGAAGGGACTAGGGAGCTCTGTGGGGTCTCTTTTCTAGGGCACCAATTCTAATCATGTGGCCTCTGACTTCATGAACTAATCACATCCAAACTCTCCACTTCATAATGCTATCACCATGGGAAGTAGGATTTCAGTGTATGAATTTGGTAGAGAGGTATGGACGCAAACAGACTACAGCAGTGTGTTATTCTATTGGATTATGGGATATAGAATTCCCTCTGTAATACATAGTACCTTGTATATCTTTCTTTTAAGAGAACCTCCTGGGACTTCCTAATTCATCCCTGAAGTTACCATTTTTTACATTGTGTTTTGATATGTTAGAAAAGTTCCCTTTCTGAAAGCTGTTGTTTTCATTTACATCATTGTATTCTCTGGCAATCAACATAATGTTTTCACTTTCTTTAAGAAGAGACTCTATGTTCCTGAGTTACGTTTCATTAAAGATTATCTTTTTTTTTTTTCCCTTAAGCTCAAGTAGTATTTAACACTTTGGTCCTTTACAGTCAGCCTCTCAGAGGCTATGGTTCATTTTTCTTAAATTTCAGTAAAATCCACATAACACAAAAATTACCATTTTGACAATTTTTATGTTTATCGTTCATCACCACCATCCAGCTCCAGGATTTTTTTCATCTTATATAACTGAAATTCTGACCTATTAAAAAATAGCTTCCCATTTGCCCCTGCTCCCAGCCCATGGCAATCACTATCATACTTTCAGTCTCTATGAATTTGACTACATATGTCCTATAATTTGTATCATACAATATTTGTCTTTTTTTTTAATATTTGTCTTTTTGTGACTGGCTCTTTCATATAGCATAACATCCTCAAGGTCCATTCATCTTGTAGCAAGTGTCAGACTTCCCTTCCTTTTTAGGGCTGAATAATATTTCCTTGTTGTATATACCACATTTTCTTATCCATTCATCCGCCCATGGACAACTTGGGTTGCTTCCACATTTGGGGTATTGCAAATAATGCTGTTATGAACATAGGTGTATGGAAATGTATTTGAGTCTCTACTTTTGTGACATTTGGGGTATATACCCAGAATTGGAATTGCTAAATCATACACTAATTCAAACTGTGATTTTTTTGAGGAACTACTCTAGTTTTCCATAGTAGCTCACCATTTTACATTCCTGCCAACAGTGCATAAAGATTCCAATTTTTATGTCCCCTTGCCAAGACTTGTTATTTTCCATCCCCTCTCCCCCTTTTTTGATAGATGACATCCTAATGAGTGAGAGTGGCAATGGTTCAGATTTTATTTTATAATAACTTAGACCATACGCTGTCAGAAAAATAGCAGTAATGAGTGCCCATGTAAAATTTGAGAATCTAGAAACATGACGGGTACAAAAATTACATTAAAGGACGTTAAATCCTGAATAATTTTGCTCAGCTTTGTAAAATGACTCAACAAAAGGCCAGTGATAACTTAAAGAGTCAGGAAATACACAGTTTTACTTATTGTTGGTATAAATTATGGTTTTTATAATATATATCACGTAAATATATAGAACACTTGTGTCTAGAAATACAACACAGGTACTTTTGTCTCTAGGGATTAATTACTGGCACTTTTTGAAAATCAATTTTGTCCTGAGCACTGGGCAAAATGATTTACATGAGTCATCTTTTTTTTTTTTTTAAACTCTGTGAGAGTGATGCTGTTACAGATGAGAACATTTTGTATCAAGGAGATTTAACAACTTAATCTGCCAAGTAATAGAGCCAGAGTCCAAATTCAGTTCTTCCTGATTTCAGAGCCTGCGGAGTCTATACCCCAAATAGATATTCATGCAGCTTAACAAACTCCTTACCTGAACCTTGCAGTAATTAAAAGCATCAGGGCTTGTCTGTATATAGTATACTTTGGCATATATAATGGCATGTGTACATGCCAATAATTGTGATAATCTCACTAGAAACAAAAACACATTAATATAAAGAGTGTTAACTTTAAAAATGCCACCTTCAAATTAAATTTAAGCATTTACCAAAAATACTACTAACCTCTGATATATATGTGTAGATATAACTTGAAATATTGAGTTGACTATTTAAATGTCTATCTGTGTTTTTTGATCTTTTCAAATGTTTTGGAAGGAATTATCACATTATTAAATGCTATTTATTAGTCATCTTAAGTACTTCTAATGAATCATACAGAATTTGTGGGTCTTTGATAAGAAAATTCTTTGAGCAATTAAAATTACAATAAACATTCTTCTAGAAGACTTGAGAAAAATCATCATTGATCCAACTTGGTCAAAGTAATTTCCAGAAGTTTAGATTCTTATTTCTTCACTTTTAATATGATTCATAGACTTTCCTAAGGAATGGCTTTTAAACTTTTCTTTGGTAATTACAGTAAAAGTCTGCCTCAGTGTGTCCATATCAATATAACTTTTTCTTTACTTTTATTTTTTTAATTTCATTTTATTTTTTCAGTGTTCCAGTATTCACTATTTATGCACCACACCCAGTGCTCCATGCAATATGTGCCCTCCTTAATACCCACCACCAGTTTCACCCATCCCCGCACCCTCCTCCCCTCTAAAACGCTCAGTTTGTTTCTCAGAGTCCACAGTCTCTCATGGTTTGTCTCCCCCCTCCTATTTCCCCAAATTCACTTTTCCTTTCCTTCTGCTAATGTTCTCCATGTTATTCCTTATGCTCCACAAGTAAGTGAAACCATATGATAATTGACTTTCCCTGCTTGACTTATTTCACTCAACATAATCTCCTCCGGTCCCATCCATGTTGATACAAAAGTTAGGTATTCGTCCTTTCTGATGGAGGCATAATATTCCATTGTATATTTGGACCATACTTTCTTTATCCAGTCATCTGTTAAAGGTCATCTTGGCTCTTTCCACAGTTTGGTGATTGTGGACATTGCTGCTATGAATATTGAGGTACAGATGGCCCTTCTTTTCACTAGATCTGTATCTTTGGGGTAAAGACCCAGTAGTGCAATTGCAGGGTCATAGGGTAGCTCTATTTTTAATTTTTTGAGGAATCTCCACACTGTTTTCCAACATGGCTGCACAAACTTGCATTCCCACCAACAGTGTAAGAGGGTTCCCATTTCTCCACATCCTCTCCAACACTTGTTGTTTCCTGTCCTGTCCTGTGGTATCTCAATATGGTTTTGATTTGAATCTTCCTAATGGCTAATGATAATGAGCATTTTTTCATGTGTCTGTTAGCCATTTATATGTCTTCTTTGGAGAAGTGTCTGTTCATGTCTTCTGCCCATTTTTTGACATGATTATCTGCTTTTGGGGTGTTGAGTTTGAGGAGTTCTTTACAGATCTTGGAAAGCAGCCCTTTGTCTGTAGTGTCATTTGCGAATATCTTCTCCCATTCTGTGGGTTGCCTTTTTGGTTTTTTTTGACTGTTTCCTTTGCTGTGCAGAAGCTTTTTATCTTGATGAAGTCCAAAAAATTCATTTTCACTTTTGTTTCTTTTGCCTTTGGAGACATGTCTTGAAAGAAGTTGCTGTGGCTGATGTCGAAGAGATTACTGCCTGTGTTCTCCTCTAGGATTTTGATGGATTCCTGTCTCACATTGAGGTCTTTCATCCATTTTGAGTTTATCTTTGTGGGTGGTGTAAGAGAATGGTCGAGTTTCTTACTTTTACACATAGCTGTCTTATTTCCCATATAACCTTTAAAGTACTTATTACATAAAGACATTAAATAGAATTCCATACTCTAAGTTTTACAAAAGAAACATTTCTGAAGACATTGAAAATAAATGTAACATTTTAAACACAAGAAATAACATGTTTTTTATATTGTTCTCAAAGGTAAAAAATGAAAGTTAAGGTGCTAAAACAACTTGTTGGAAAAAATGAATTATTACTAACTTGTTTACTCTATATGTCAAATATCTGGGGTTTTTGAAAGTCTCGTATTTCAATCAGAATGTTCTTAAAAACATAGAACTTTGACAAAATAACATTTTATGCTTGAAATGAAAGTTGTACTGGATGATTGGATTAAAAGACATCATTTCATATTATACTATTTAAGTGTAGAAATAATGTGAGTTCTTGGTAATTCCTTTATACATTTTCATTACTTTTTGAAAATCTGTGTGCTGACTGGCATACAATAGGTGGTGAATAAATAGCTGTTGAATTGATGGACAGTTTTGCTGAATCTGCCTCTTTCTTTCTTTTTTTTTT
>ML102179.1:0-14209 GCA_003697995.1 Taxidea taxus jeffersonii
TCTCTCTCTCTCTCTTTCAAATAAATAAATAAAATATTTTTTAAAATCTGCAAAATTTCTACCTATCAAATTCATGGAAATATATTTGGGGCCAATAACTCTAATAAAAAACATGTAAAATAGCCATTTGATTTTTAAAGTAGTGTATGAATACAGGGGCTCCTGGGTGGCTCAGTTGGTTAGGCCTTCGGCTCAAGTCATGATCTCAGGGTCCTGGGATCAAGCAGCATGGGACTTCCTGCACAATGAGGAGTCTGCATCTCCCTCGCCTAGACCTGTCTCCCTGACTTGTGCACTTTCTCTTCCTCTCTGAAATAAGTAAATAAAATCTTCAAAAAATAAAATATTGTATTAATACAAAGAAACTAACTTCTTAAATTCATGTAGTCTATTCAAAACTTTAATGTTTAGAAAATGTGCCGTTTCCCATTATATATTTCATGGACTAAATTAATATTCACTCTATTTCACTTATTTCAAATACATGTAGAGGTTGTATCATGTGACATAGCCTTGCATGAGCAATAATACAAGCATGAGTGTAACATTGACACATAACTACCACCAGCTAATATTTACTGGACACTTACTATGTATAAAAACATTGTGATAACCAGTGTGTAAGCTCTTCTCATTTAATGTGAACAACTACTCTTTGAGGTAGAAATTATTATTATCTTCATTTTGCATATAAAACCCGGTGGCATTTCAGTGGAATAAGTCTCAAAATGTCTATGCACAAAGGACAGTGATCATAAAAATTAGGGAAGGAAAGTTGTCATAAAGAAACACACAAGCCATAGATCTTCTAGAATGAAGATTTGTCAAATGAGTGGGACCAGGCTTATCTTAGAGAAAAAAGGAAGGAATCATCTCCACAGAGACCTGAATGCATATCAACATTTCAATGTGGTTGAATTAAATGATGCCAAGAAATCACTGGATGTGAAGCTGTCCGTGTTAAGAGCATGGATTCAGACCATATCTAAAAATGAGGAAGAGGACATACAAATGTATTTATCATGATGGTAATACTGTCAGCCTTGAATTTTAGATTAAAGCCTTTTGTAATTTATGTGCAATTTAATGCAGCTTATTTTAAAATTCCTTTTTTTTTTTGGTGAAAAATAGACATGAACTGCATATCGTGTTTTACATAATTTCCTTACTTGTTACATCATGTGATCCCCAACAATAAGTTAATAAAGTAAATAGTCATAGGTTCATGTTACAGATTAAGAAAGTGAGGCACAGAATGGACAAGCAAACTATTCAAGACCGCAGGGCCTGTAAGTGGTGGATCCAGAATGTGAAACGTCCAGACTCCAAAACTTGGCCACTACTTATTAGAACTGTTGGAAGTCAGATCTTCTGACCAGGATGCGGCGACACAGCATTTCCTAAGTATTTGATACATGAATAAAAACATAGTGTACTGTACAAAATGCACTTTATTTGATGCTAAAGAAATTATTGACCCATAAAAAATCAGCTGTAATCAACTGATTGTTATTTATAATTCATTTTTTTAAAGATTTTATTTTTTTAGATTTATTTTTAAAGATTTATTTGACAGAAAGAGATCACAAGCAGGCAGAGAGGCAGGCAGAGAGAAAGGAGGAAGCAGGCTCCCCGCTGAGCAGAGAGCCTGATGTGGGGCTCGATCCCAGGACCCTGAGATCATGACCCGAGCCGAAGGCAGAGGCTTTAACCCACTGAGCCCCCAGGCGCCCCTATTTATAATTCATTTTAATCATAAGATGCTATATATAAGCAAAAAAACCATCCTTGAAAGTGTTCTAAGGTTATCCGTATATGAAAGTAAGTAATTTCACTGTTTGAAGAAGACTCAGAGCATTTATGCATTTAAATGGCATTTTGATTTTCACAAGTTTGGGTCCTGGTCCTTGGTCCACGGTGCTGTCATTTGTTACTATTTTTACTTCCTTTTACCACTGATTTTACCATATAAATCTCATGTCTTACAGTGACCCTCTCCTGCCACCTGCCCATGAGGTGTAGAAAAGCTTTAATACTGCCAAATGGTTTTCCTTATATTTGTTTAACCAAGTGTCTGTGAATTCCGTGGTACTGCACACCTGCAAGTTAATGATCGTCTGGTGAAAGGCTTTAGACTGAAAAGAATTCCATTTTTGACAACCATTTGAGCATCCTGGTTCTCTCTCTCTCCTCCAAGATACACACACTAAGCTTAAACATGTAACTGTAAATGAATTGGGAGGAAATTGTAGCAATCTTTATTTTTTTAAATACCTAATGTCTTGAACTGGAGTAGTAAACAGACAAAAATAGTACTGGGGGAATCCCTGGAAAAATGTTTTTGCTTGAACCTTGTAATATATAGTCATATGGTCAAGGCTATGGAGAGAAGTGCACAGGGGTTAAAGAAATTCCAGAACCCAAGTTTGCAACTGAGCTATGCCCAATAATCCTGTTCTGAGAGCTACTTTGGCAACCACATAGCATACCTTAAAAGGCTAATCCTTTTTAGTGATTTTTAGAGTACACGCTCCAAGAATTTGTAGGAATTTTGCTTGTTTTGTTGTGTATTTTGATTTACACCACCACCACTACCAAGTCCAGTATCAACAACACTAGGAATATCCACCAAAAGCCAATGAATACCACCATCATCGCCACGGTTGCCACCACATTGCCCCCATATGGCAGTAGCACCAGGAGCATCATGATCCTTACCCTCATCACCAGCAACACTATCACATTTACCGCCAACTAAAACAATGAGAGAACCCTGTATATTTCCTCAAGAACAAGAATTCAGTGAGAATGTAAAGGTGTCTTTTTCCTCTTTTCTGCTCCACCAGCTCCAAATGTGAGGAATTTAGTCTTTGTCTTTTTTTAGACCATTAAATATCAACTAATATTTTCAGACAGAAGGAGAATCACTGAAAACCATTTATTTCTGTATTAAACAGCCATTTTTCACTACCACTGGTTTGATTTTTGTAGAAAAACAACAAAGTCTACTCTTTTTTTAAAGGTTTTAATTATTTATTTGACAGAGAGAGAGAGAGCACAAGCAGGGAGAGTGGAAGAGGGAGAAGAAGGCTCCCCACTGAGTAGGGAGCCTGATGAGGGACTGGATCCCAGCACCCCAACATCATGACCTGAGCTGAAGGCAGTCACTTAACCAACTGAGCCACACAGGAGCCCCAAAATCTATTCTTCATAAGACCAGGAAGTTTAATGGGCAGACACAAAAACAGTACTCAACCTCACTTTTAGCTACAGATATAAACGTTACACATATTCACATAGTTCAGAGAGTAGTATAAGAATTTATACCTAATAATAAAAATCCTTAGGACCTGTTTCAAGAAACTTAGTGATATATAAGAGAAGGTTAATTAGCATACTGAGGGCACTTGTCAATGTGACTAGCATTTAGGTGACAACTTTAAATTTTGGGACTCATTTTATTTCAGTTAGGAGATAAGGCATGTCGAAGAGGGAAATGTTAAACTGAGCATCAAAGTTTGGTGCAAATGGCAGGCACATAGTAATGCAAAGAAATGACACTGAATAGGCATTTATGAATGTTAATTGTCTTCACATATTAAATGGTCTTAAATCTTAGTTAATGAAGAACATAATTTAATACTTTATTTTTTATAATGGATTTTACTTCTTAGAGCTGTTTCAGATTTACAGGAAAAATATGAAGATTGGGTAGAGTTCTGATACCCCACATCCAGATTTCCCTATTATCAGTATCTTACATTAGTATGATATGCTTGTTAAAATTTATCAACCAATATTAACATCATTATTATTTAAAATCTATACTTTATTCATTGTCCCTTAGCTTTTATTTACTGTCCTTAATCTGTTCCAGGATCCTATCTGTCATGTCCCTACTGTCATGTCCCTTTAGGATCCAATTGGTTAGGAAAGTTTTTCTGACTTCCTTTGTTTTTGATGATCTTGACAGGTTTTTTTTTTTTTTTCATTTCTTAGTTTTTCCAGTTTTTATGTTTTACTTTATATTTAAATTCAATTAGCCAAGATACAGTATATCATTAGTTTTTTATGTAATGTTCCATGATTCATTGGTTGAGTATATCACCCAGTGCTCATCATATCACATGCCCTCTTTAATGTCCATCAACCAAGTTATCCCATCCCCCTCCCCATCTCCCTTTCAAAAATCCTGTTTGTTTTCTGGATTTAAGAGCCTCTGTGGTTTGTCTCCCTCTCGGATATCTTCCCGTTCAATTTTTCTCCCACCCCTATTTTCCTCTGCAGTATTCCTTATGTTCCACACAGATAATCTTGACAGTTTTGAGGAATACTGGTTAGTTATGCTGTAGGATGCCTTTTATTGGAATTTTATACTTTTCTCATGATTAGACTATAGTTATGAGTTTCTTAGAGGAAGACCACAAAGGTAAAGTGCTATTTTCATTACATCACACCAAGGATACATACCATTTTTTGGTAATATTCTACTTAGTTGAGAGAGAGAGAAAGCATGAGCAGGGGGAGAGGCAGAGGGAGAAGCAAATTCTCTGCTGAGCAGGGAAGCCCAACAGAGTACTCCATCCAAGGACCCTGAAGATCATGACCTGAGCTGAAGGCAGATGCTTAACCAATTGAGCCACGCAGGTGCCCACAGGTACATGCAGTTAACATAAGTTATCAGTATTGATATTGCTCTTGATCACCTACCCAAGGTGAGGCTTGTTAGGCGCATCCATTTAAAAGTTATTTTTCTCACTCTTTCCATACCACATCTTTTGGAAGAAAGTCAGCATGTGCAACTCACAATTAAGAGGGGTTTATGCTGTATGTCCGTGAAGCCAGTATAAATACATAAATTATTTGAAATTCTTCAGCATGAGAGATTCATCTCTTCTCTCCCATTTATTTAGTTATTTATTTATAAAATTATGGGCTTGTGGATGCTAATTTTATAGTTTAGGTCATAATCCAGTACTACTTTTTATTTCAGTGTTCAAATTTTTCTAGCTTTGGTGATTGGGAGTTTTTCATTTGGTGTCTTTAACATGTTCAAATGATTGTGGGAGGGGTGTGTGTGTGTATGTGTGTAGTACTCTCATAGCTTCTAGAACTACAAAATACCCCAGGATGATCTTGTATATTTCCTCCTCCAGTCCTACCATTAGCCATTAATGTAAGGACCCCAGATTTCCTTTATTGGAGATCAATATTAGAAATGAAGATCTAGGAGGATGTGCACTCATTGCTACTGGGATATCTTTGCTTCTTGGTCCTCTGAGCTGACAAAGGAAATATGTGTAGATATAAGAGTGTATGTTCATGTATCCTTAAATTTGTTTATATGTTAACACCCATATCTGTATTAAGCTAAAATGAATTTATACTGATGTACTCAAAAGTCATCTATTACCAAATGAATCATTCTGGCCTCTCCCCTTGATTATCTGAAACTTCCCACTTCAACAAATAAATCTGGATTCCACTAGAACAGTTTACCTAATTGTTCAGTTCTAGTAATCATGTATCCTGGTTTCATAATTTCTAGTGCACATTACATTGGGAGACATCCTTATCAACTAGATTATTATGCATAGATACAGTTCCTTTTGCCTTTTATCTTATAGATTCCTCTCATTTCCAAAATTACTTAGATAGGTATCCTATCCTTCACACTCCCTCAATACATTCAGTGATATTGTTTCCTATATTTGCAATACAATTAGATTATTCTTCTACTGTCTGTGTTCCATCCTGGGATCCATTGATCTCCTAAATTACTTTTAAAATTTGCAAGTTTCATTATTATTCTATAAAATTTCATGGCTCTTAACAAATGCATAGTGTGGTGTATACACAATTATGGTATCACACAGAACAGTTAAACTGCCCTAAAAACATCTTCCAGCTTCACCTAAACACAATTTCTTCTTGTTTTTCAAAACCTTAGGCTTATCTACCCCTAGTGCTGTAATCATTAAATGCATTGTTTGTATTATTATTTTAAGCACTTATTTTTATATCACTTAGGGTAAGAAAAAATATCTTACTTTTGTGTATTCATTTTCTAACATTTGTCCTTCCTTTATATAGATTTGAGTATTTAACCTATATGCTTTTCATCTTTCTTAAAGATGACATTTCTTTTAGGGCAAGTCTGTTGACTATGAATTCCTGAAGTTTTCATTTTTCTGAGGAAGTCTTTATTTCTTCTTTACCTCTGAAGTGTGATTTCACTGGATAGAGTCCTGGGCTGGTATCTTTTTTAACTACATTAAAATTTTCATTCCACTCTCTTTTTTATGTGCTTTCTGATGAGAAGTCCTATATAATTCTCATCCTTTTTCTTCTATAAATAAGATGTTGCTCTCCCTTCGCTTCTTTCAAGATTTTATCTTTATCTTAATTATCTTAATTTTCAGTAGTTTGAATAAATTATGCCAGATTTTTCCATCTTCAGCCTGCTCAATACGCTCTGAGCTTCCTCAATCTATTGTTTAGTATATGTCATTAATTTTGGAAATACTTGGCTATTTTATTTTAAATATCCCCCCCCACCCCATTTCCATTTTATTTCTTCCCTTTTTGGTATTCTAATGACATCTTTTGTAATTATCCCATGGCTCTTAGATATTGTGTTTTTCTTTGTCTCATTTTTTTTTTGTTGTTGTTATTGTTGTTTGTTTGTTTGTTTGCTTGCTTTGTTCTTTCTGCCTGTCTTTCTGACAATCTTTATTATTCCTTTTTCTCTGTGCATTTCAGTTTGGGATGTCTCTATGGTCATATGTTTCAGCTCACTGATTTTTTCCTCAGCTGTGTCCAGTCAGTTGAGGAGATGATCAAAGACATTATTATATCAGTTGCAGTGTTTCTGATTTCTAGCATTTCCTCTTCATTCTTTCTTAGTGTATTCATCTGTTTGCTCACATTCCCTGTCTGTTCTTCCATGGTGTCAGTTTCTTACAGTAGTGTCCATAACGTGTTAATCATAGCTATTTTAAATCCCCTGTCTGATAATTTTAATATCTGTTTTATGTCTGTATGTTTCTGATGTTTGCCTTGTCTCTTCTGACTGTGCTTTTTCTGGCCTTTTAGCACACTTTGTAATCCTTTCGTTGACACCTGGACATGATGTATCAAGTGTTTGAGGTCTTTAATGTAATGTTTTATGCTAATCTGGTTTCGAGTTCTGCTTGTTTAATATTTGCCACAGGTGTAAATGCCAGAAGCTTTAAATTCCTCTACTGTCTTCCATTTTGCCTCTACTGTTGTCCTTGGGATTTGCTAAAAGCTCTTTCTTACCTAGAGTTTTTGTCTTGCAACCCTTTCATCTGTAATCTACTGGTATTAACCTGGAGCCCTGTTGTTTCCAGGGCAGGATGTGGAGGAAAGGAAGTATTCTACAGTTTTACGTTTACATCTCAATATCTCGCTTGGGCCATATCCTTCAACTGTGACTTCCACAAGCATTTGTTGATTTTTTTCCCCCTGGTTTAGGTGAAACAGGAAGCCTAGAGGGGGCTAGAATCAGGCAAATGTCTTCCCATGGTGAGACAGGACTCAAAATCCTAATCTGTGGAGAGTAGTCCTTTGTTATGGAACAACATTCTTGGTGTGTTTCTATTGGTTCTTCTCTTCTCTCTTTGCCAGAGCCATCTGCAATCTTTTTTGACTTTTCACCCTTAGAATTTGGCAAGGTTTTAGAAGTAAACCCCGCCAAGACTGTGGCCCATGGGAGTTTCTCACTCTTATGCTAATAGTAGTCAGCCTCCTATAGTTTATAAAAATTCCCATACAAGTGTTCATACCAGGTCATGACTTGAGCAGCATCTGCCCTAGATAAGCAGACCTGGGCTTCGACCCTCAGGTTTGCTGTCTCTTCACACTACAGGGTGGTGTTTCAGCCTGCAATCTTAGTTTTCCAATAAATACAAGAAAAGTCATTCGTTTTCAATTCATTAAGTTTTTTCTTACTGTAACAATGGAGCAGCATGTTCCAAGCTCTTTACGTATTGGAGCTAGCACTGGAACACTCCTTTCAATGTTACCAGTTTTGATGGCAAATGTGATACAGAAGATAACAAACTATTACATGTTTTAAGTATATTTCTACTATAGAAGTTTTTATACAAGTTGATAATAATAATAATATTGATTAAACACTGAAGTTAAAACTTCATGATGATCATGTGAAAAAAATAAGACTTTTTAAGATGAGACAAAATATATTCACATTTGTTATTTAGTATTTATTATGCTAGCATATGCTGTCCTAGAATTGTTCAAAATATCAAACGAAATGCTATGTGAAAATGTATTAGAAATAGAATTCTGACAACAATGTGAAATGTTATTATAAAGATGAATTTCATAAATCGACTAAATTTTTTTTCATTTCTCTGTATTTTTAGTCCTAAATAAATAGCACGCTTACTTTTGATGATAATGGGGTCATTTTTCTTTTTGATGCTGATTAACCTTTGCAATATCACCTTTCCTTTTTAAGAAAAAATAGTTTATATTTACACATAGCTCTAGATTTTTAGTATAAGTAGTAAATAAATATGTTGTACTAAAGGCATACTGAATACAATTGTCCAATTAGGAATCAGGAAACTATATATTTTTTATATCTAGATCAGAGGTCAAAAAAACAGTGGACTGGACCAAATCCAGCCCAGAGCCTGTTTTTGTAGATAAAGCTTTGATGGAATACAACAATCCCATTTATTTATATCTGGTCTGTTATGCTTTCAGGGCTGATAAAGCAGAGTTCCTTTGCAACAGAGACCTTATGAATCACAAAACTAGAATAATTTTACCTTTCTCTTTGCAGAAAAAGTTTGCCTATCACTACTTTGGATGGATCCCGATTTGACATAAGATGATTTCATAATTTAACCTTCTGGTATGGAGTATATTTTGATTAATTAAATAATATAAATATTATTTTAAAAATCACTTGATATTCCCTAGAACATATTTACTTTGCCAAAGAATGTATAACTATATGTGAGTCATTTTTTAAGTGATTCATATTTTCACCAACTTAGGAAATACTGGTGTACTGGATCTGGTTGGTTTCATGTTATATTAATTTTTAATCATTGCATATAAATAATCACAATCGATGTAACAAAAACAAAGAGGAAGTATTAATTTAGTTACTTAAAGACATCTAGTATTTTACATAAAAATTCATTTTAAAAAATGTGAACACCTTCTTCAGCATTAAATATGTATTGTCTACGGTCATACCACCCTGAATGTGCCCGTTCTCGCCTGATCTCGGAAGCTAAGCAGGGTCGGGCCTGGTTAGTACTTGGATGGGAGCATTAAATATGTGTTAAGCAAAATGCACACACACACACACACACACACACACACACACACACATATATTCATGTGTGTGTGTACATATATGGCCAAATGTGTTGTGCCAGGAAAGTTGGATTTAAAAATTTTGGTTTCATCTATTATATATTTATTTTCTCACTATATTTAATAAAAGGAAAATAATTTTATTGGTACTTTTTTTTTCTTTCCAAGCACCAGTATGATAAATAAACAAATTCAAAGAGAACTTCCAAATACTGCTTTTCAAATAAAGTTGAAAAATTAAAGACACTCAAATCTTATGATCATGGGTAATTTAATGTTTGTCCTAATTTGTAACAAACCTGCATGTACATTAGCAACCTATACCTGTCATGAAGTTTAAACACTCATCTAGATGGTTGGATGCTGTGAAAATTTATTGGTTGAAATAAAGAAACAGTTAATAGGAGCTCATGGTCAAATTGTAAACAACACTCTTTTATGGAGGCAAAATTTCACTAGCCTGATCTTACCTATTTAATACTCAAACAACACAAAGAGCAAATTTCCAAGCCTGACAGTTTCCACTGGAAATCCATAATAGTATTCCTAGAATTCATAATTGTAACTAATGAAGAGTGCTTTCAAATAGGATAGGCAAAGGATATTTGGGGGATTTCTTATAACTTGCCTCAAGTCATTTTGTAATGTTGCTAAAACCTACAATATGTTCTGTTTTACTAAATGCAAAAATATGAATTTACCTTCAAAACTCTTATAATCTAAAAAAGTATGCACATTCAAAACTTTTACTTTAGTCTAAGCACTTCGTATTGTTAAATTCTGTCTTGGTTTTCCAAATGTTTGTTGTATTTGAAAGCATTACATATTAGCTTATGGACTTTTTTGAGATAAACGCAACCTGGGTTCATTGGGATCCACACATCCTTCTCATCCAAAATTCCGTGGATGCCTCAGCAGCAAATTTTTCAAGCTACCACCCAGCTCCCCATTGACCAAACCTGTAAATTTTTTAAAAAGATTTTATTTATTTTATTTATTTGATAGACAGAAATCACAAGGAGGCAGAGAGGCAGAGAGAGAGTGGAGGAAGCAGGCTGTCCGCAGAGCAGAGAGCCCAATGCGGGGCTTGAAAAATTTTGTGAAACCACAGTTTTTTTAGATATCCCATGTCACCCACCAAAACATATCAGGCCATTGTCCTCACTCTCTCAGGGTTGCTCTGTTTTCACTATAGAACACATTAGAATATTTAATGCCTTTGTGGAGTTTTTGTACTTTCATCCAAAAAAAGGAAAAAAAAAAGGCTCCTTTTGGTAAAGGATGTTCTTCCTGGTTAAGCCAAATAGACCATAGAAGCAACTACCTATAGAAAGCAACAGTCTCGTGGCAACTTATTATATGGAGCATGTAAGTATGCTCCATATAATATTTAGGATTCTTTAATTTTGAAATAATGGAAAATGTAACTGGAATTAGTTATAACAATAAAGTAGATTTATGAGCTTACCTATCAGGAGAGTCCAAAGGCTCATATTTGTTTGATTTTGGTGTTTTTCCACACCATCAGGAAGCAGGATTTTTTAATTAGTCTACTCTGTCTTCCACAGGGAACCTTGTCTAAAGGTTAGCTTCCTTTCAAGAGGCAAAATAATCACAAGAAGATTCACATTTCTAACCTACACCTCCTCAAAAGGTATTAAGAGAGAACATGCTATTCTAAAATGTCTTCTGCAGTCTCATTTGCTGAGCTTTGATAAAGACCTGTGGCTACAAATTGCATTATGCCCCTTATCTCAGTTCTGTCACTCATATTCCATCTTAAAACACAGGCTTTGGGAAGGATGTATGAAAATCTGGATAAAAGAAGAGTAGTTATCAGGAGACAGTATTATGAATATTAAGGAAGTCATGAGAATGTCTCTGATACTCTACATCATCAAATGACAATTAAAGCTTAACTAATTTCTAACTATATTTCTTAATCTTGTCAGTGTCTCTATTTTACAAAATAATTCAGTTAGGCATCATCTGCTAGAAGATGAAAAGTCTACACCTTCAGTTACCAAGGACATCTTGCAATAATTCATAGAAAAGTCACTTCAGTCATAAGATTTATCTACATGTCTTTCTTCAGAAAGTAGAAGACGAACCAGAAAGAAATGTTCCCATTCAATTATGCAAAACAGATGGTTTTAGAAATCGTCCACTCCTATGCAGAAGGTGAACTTGTGACTCTACTAAAGCAGAGAGCAATAGTGGTATTTTCTGTACTTACCAGTACTTGCTTCACTTCAACACCAAATATTGAATTAACAGAAAGCATAATGATCTAATTAAAAAAAAACAGACAAGTAATAGTTACAAATCTCCCTTCTACGTTGATGACAGTAAATGTGGAATCAACTAAAATATTCCCCCATGATGGGGTGATATTTATTTCCCTTTTAAAAATAATGACTCTTTTAGGTTTAACCTTAAGCCCAAGTTTATTAGAAGTTTGTAGCTAGGGGCACCCAGGTGGCTTAGTCATTAACCATCTGCCTTTGGCTCAGATCATAATCCCAGGGTCCTGGGACCAAGCCCCGCTTTAGGCTCCCTGCTTGTCTGGGAAGCCTGCTTCTCCCTTTCCCACTCCCCCTGCTAATGTTCCCTCTCTCACTGTCAGATAAATTAATAAAATCTTTAAAAAAAAAGTTTGTAGCTCTTTTCTTTCTTCTTATTCACATATTTCTTTCTAAAAAAGTAAAGACCTATAGTTGAATGAAGTCCACGGTAATATTGAAAGTTACCTTATTCTTTGTGTACATCAATTCCTAGCCTAAAAATATTTTTAGGTGGCTTTGTTTTTTCTTCCACTTTTTCTTTAACCTTCCCCCAAAAGTAACATCTCCAGACTTCATTGGAACCAATGTTAATATAGATATAATACAGACACCGGTACAAATAGAAAGAAAAATCTCAGAATTTACCTTCCTCAAAATATTTATTGGATTCCCAGGATCAAGCCACATTGCCTCCTTCAAACATCTCCTTAACTTGGCTTCCAGGAAACCATTCTGTCGTGATTCTCTTACCTTTCACTGACTTTTGCTATTCTATTTCCATCTTCCTAATATTCAAGTACTAGTTTTTCCAAAGACTCAGACAGACCTCTGGCATTATGTATCTATAATCACCTCCTTGATGCTCTTACTCAGTATCATGAATCTTATTATCTAACTGCTGAGCTCCCTCTTATTTATTATATATGACTAAAATATCTTTCCTGAGCTCCAAACTGAAATTTAATTTACTATTAAATTCCTCTGTTTTGTTGTATAATCAACACCTCAAGTTTATCCACAATAAAATCACACTTCAAATGTTCCCTTTCGAATCTGTGCATCCTATAAGTCTTCCCTTTCTGACACTATTCTCCCAGTTACTCAAGTAATCTTTCTGTCCCGTTTTTTTTTAGAACTTGGACGTTTTCTCTTTCTTCTTCTTCTTCTTTTTGCTTGTGGTTCTTTTTACAGCACTTAAAATAATACTTCACATATAGAAGATATTCAATAAGTAATTCTTGAACAGACGTACGAGTGAATGACAACAGGAGGGGGATAAATTTGACTTTGGATGATTTGATTGGAGTATCCGATAAAATAAAATTTTTTATAGTCAATTAGCTATTCAAGTCATTGTGATGCAGATGAAAACTCTGTTCTCCAACAACTAACATGGAAGAAATTGCTTAGAGAGTGTGAAGACTGAGGAGAGGAAAATGTAAAAACATTCTATGGGACGGCAATTTTCAAACCTTGGCGAGAGATAGCAGTGCCTGGAAAGAGAAGGGGCAGAAAGAATTAGAGAAACAGAATGAAACTAAGTGTGATTAGAGTCAAAGGAACTAAGAAAAAGATTGCAAAAGAGTCAATATTATTAAATGCCGGAGAGACCAAGTTAGATAAGAACTTGGATTGACAAAAAGGGGGTTCCTAAGGAGATAATTAAGGCAGATTTAGAGAAATTATTGGGATGCAAGTCAAGTTACAACACATGGAGAATTCAATGGGAAGAAAGGAGGTGGAAATTGTGAGCACAATTTGTAGGTTTGTTATTCTTGGCTGTAAGAAGTGCAGAGAGGTGGCTGGATGCAGAGCACAGAGTACAAGATTACTGTTTTCTCCACTCATGTGAAAGGAAAAATCTATATATGCCAAGGGAAAAAGTCAATAATAAGGGAACATTTGAATTCATAAGGGGATACTTTATGGGATGAAGTACGAGGAGAGAGAGATGTCTATGATTCTAGTTGGACAGATAGGAACAAAAATATTTATTTTAGGGGCGCCTGGGTGGCTCAGTGGGTTAAAGCCGCTGCCTTCGGCTTGGGTCATGATCCCAGGGTCGTGGGATCGAGGCCCGCATCAGGCTCTCTGCTCTGCGGACAGCCTGCTTCCTCCTCTCTCTCTCTGCCTCTCTGCCTACTTGTGATCTCTGTCTATCAAATAAATAAACAAAATCTTAAAAAAATATATTTATTTTATTGAAATGGACAATTATGCTCTCTTATCAGTTTTCTTTATGGAATAATCAGTCCTATTTTTTTTTTTAAAGATTTTATTTGACAGAGAGAGAGATCACAAGTTGGCAAAGAGGCAGGTGGGGGGGAAGGGCGGGGGCGGGGGGAAGCAGGCTCCTGGCCAAGCAGAGAACACCATGCGGGGCCCGATCCCAGGACCCTGAGATCATGACCTGAGCCGAAGGCAGAGGCTTAACCCACTGAGCCACTCAGGTGCCCCATAATCAGTCCTATTATTAAAAAACTTCCTCCAAAGGAAATGTTTAAATTAAGTGATATGAAAGAAAAGGTATAAACAATATTAAA
>ML102179.1:19209-38576 GCA_003697995.1 Taxidea taxus jeffersonii
AAAAAAAATATTCTTTTCATCCCTATGTTTATATCAAGAAGAAAAATATCATGATACTCAAAATAGCAAGGAAACACTACAGTTTCTTTAGAGATTGCTTACAATTCTATTTCTCAATATGAATCAAATTGGATGTTGTTTCAGATAGAAGCATGCAAGGCAACGAAAGAATAAGTAGCAGTCAGAAACACCGAGATATTTGCCTCTATTTAATACACACTAAGACGAATAGAAAAAGTCACTTTGAGTGCAGATGTTCTTAGCTGAAATAGTTCGAAATATAGTTTCAATTAGTTTAGGCAGAAAAAGAAGAATGAATTTTATTATGTTCAATTAGCCAACATATAGGACATCATTAGTTTTTGATGTAGTGTTCAATGACTCATTAGTTGTATGCAACGCCAGTGCTCATCACCACACATGCCCTCCTTAATACCCATTACCTGGTTACCCCTCACACCCCTCTCTTCTGTAACCCTCAGTGTGTTTCCCAGATTTAGTTCGACTCCTCCTTGACAGGTTTTTTTTTTTTTTTCTCTCAAAGGATTTGCTTTACATCCTTTGTCCTGATCAAGTCTGGACTTGATCTTTTGGGCCCTTCCTTCTCTATTTCATTGGATTCATTATCTCTTGTATCTCTTGTTTTTTGTTTTACTGTTTACTTTAATAATTTTACTCTAAATTCACCACTGTTGGGGTGCCAGGATGGCTCAGTAGGTTAAGCATCTGACTCTTTATTTCAGTTCATGTCTTGCTCTCAGGGTTGTGGGATCAGACCAGGGTAGCGTTCGGTGTTCAGCATGGAGTCGCTTGTCCCTTTCCCTCTGCTCTTCTCCCTGCTCAGGCTCTCCCTCTCTCTCTATCTCCAAAATAAACAAAAACCTTTAAAAAATTTTAAAAAATAATAAGTTCACCAGTGGTTTCCTAAAAACAAATGAATGTGAGCTAAAATTTTTGAGACCTTAAAATATCTTCATTTTTTACTATATTTTGATAGGTATAAAATTATAGGCTGAAATCATTTCCCATGGAATGTTAAGATTGGATTTTCTTTTAATTCAGGAATTATAGATGAGGTGACTAATGGCACATTGATTCTCATTCTTTTGCCAGTGAATTGTTTTTTTTCTTTTGAAAGTTTTTAGCTGATACTTTTTTTTTTTTAATCTTTCTAGGAGTTTCGTGAAACCCTTTTCCTTTGAAACTTCTGTTTCTTGCTCAGGAAAATCTCCTGTACTGAGTTGTTTGGTAATTCTCTCCCTTCTATTTCATGAAGGCTCTCCAAAGAGCCCCTGGTTTTCAGGGAACATTGCTCCTTTTTGATGATTATTCTTCCAACATCATTTTTCTGTATTTTGCTATGAGTTATTATTGTAATTGAATTAATGTGAGCTCCCTCCTTGATGAGTCACAAATAGAAACTATACCAGGTGATTGTCACACAAAACAAACTACTTGCAACAAATAAGGAGATCACAGGGTATAATTTCCAAAATCAGAACTCCCTAAGCAAGGGTGAATGGATTCCTTTTACTTAGACTTAGGATGAGTATTTTAAAAAGGGAGTCTTGGAGCACCTGGGTGGCTCAGTGTGTTAAGCCTCTGCCTTCGGCTCAGGTCATGATCTCAGGGTCCTGGGATGGAGCCCCGTATCGGGCTCTCTGCTCAGCAGGGAGCCTGCTTGCCCCCTCTCTCTCTGCCTGCTCCTCTGCCTACTTGTGATCTCCCTCTCTGTCAAATAAATAAATAAAATCTTTAAAAAAAATAAAATAAAAAGGGAGTCTTGTCCACATATATAATGATAAGCATGAGATCAGCCATGGACCTTAAAGAAATGTACCTATACGTACCATGTATGTTATGTAAATGCGGCTTGTGCTTCTCCTTGGGCAGAGATTTTAGCATTATAATGAGATAACTGTAACTGTGGTCTCTCCATGGCCCATCTATGCAGGCCTGAGTCAAGGGTTAAGCTCAGACTGGTCTGGGCCACAATAACTCTTGTCAGGGCAGTGATTATTGCTTGAGGGATAGTTTTTGTGTCTATCAGAAGATGTTATGCCAATCTGGTCTTTTGCCAGAGTTAAGAGATAAGCTGGAAAGGAGAGCTTAAAGAAAAAATGCGGGGCAAAGGTTGGTGGGTACAAGCAGGTAAGCAGTAAAAGTCAGGTCTTGGGGTCGAGCTGATGACACTGGGATATGATTCAGTGTGTCCTGCATGCAGTTGATTAGTATGAGGGAAACTCATGAACAAAGGAGTATCACTGAGTTACTGGAATTCTTTTTATTTTTTTAAAGATTTTATTTATTTGAGAGAGAGAGAGAACACAAGCAGGAGGAGGAGCAGAGGGAGAAGCAGACTCCCTGCTGAACAAGGAGCCCAATGTGGGGCTTGATCCTAGGACCCTGGGATAATAATGACCTGAGCAGAAGGCAGACACTTAACCAAATGAGCTACCCAGATGCTCCCCCTCCCTTTCTTTAACATGACACAAGAAAGAAGTCTAAAGCTGTTTTATTTCCAGGTGCTGAATTTTAGTTGCAAAACTCAGTGTTCACTTTTATCAGTATGCAAGAGAAAGTCATGATGTGCAGTGGATCATACCTATAGCATTATCTGTATCTCTACATCCATCTTTGTCTACATCTATCTTCATTTATATCTGTATCAAATCAATACCTATGTGTAATAAAGATATACTTCTATATCTATCATAGTGTTTTTCAATTAAGGGCCATTTTGACCCCAGGGGATATTTTTAATTCAACATGTTAATACATAAAAAATTAAAATAAAATAAAATAAATAAATCTTAGAAAATATTGATGTGCTAATGACAAAATTTAAGACAAAAGAAAGGTAATCATTAATTCTAGAGAAAATACACTGTAAGAGGACATAAAGCCAATATGAAGTTAATCAAAATGACTCATATTTTTGAGGAGTTGCTGGAGAATCAATAAGAATATATGTTAAGAATATTCTCCTTAAAGTGGACAAAAGACTTATAAATTTGGAACTGTAGCAAAAAAAAATATATAGTGATAGCAAAACTTCTGATTCTGTGAATGATAGTATTTAATGATCCATAATATTCTAAAAATATAGGATTTTTTCTGTTTTGTTCAGGTTTATATAGATATAACTTATGTGCATTTTATTCACCTTTTGTGTAGCAGTTTTGTGAGGCTGACAAGTGAATGCCATTCCAGAACCACTACTACTACTAATATACGGAATACGTACTTCATCCCAAAACCTATCCGTAAGTATATTTGCAGTGATTACCCCTCACAATCACATTTTTCAGAATGTCATGTAAATCATACAGTAGGTAGTCTTTTTTTTATGGCTTTTTTCTCTTACAATAATGTTTGTATTTGCCAATATAACTGCAAATATCAGAAATATGTTACATTTTATTGCTGGTAAATATTCCATTATATTGGTTTATGTCCAGCTCAGGGGAAATGTATGCATCAGGTATCAATCGGGACACAGAAACCACACAATAATTTTAGCAGGAAAATTTTAATATAAAAACTTTTAATGTGGGAATTGGAGTAATGGGGAATTGACTTGTAGGCAAATGGAAACCTAAGGAATATAGCAATAGCTGATAGAGACAAGAGCCATCACCCCAAGACTGAAATAAAACACCTAGAGAAGAGGTCAACTCCATCTAGGGCTAAGACCCAACTATCACAGGAGAGAGTGTCATTATAGCTCACAAGATAGCAGAGAAGTTGGGTAATACACTGGCAGAACTCACTAGAAATCCACCTTCGGAAATAGTGGAGGAAGCTGGAACTTACTGCAAGCTTCTCCAACTTTGTTCTTGTTATTCAAAATTGTTTTGGCTATTCTAAGTCTTTTATTTTCCATATAAATTTTAGAACTGGCATGTCAATATAAGTGAGGAATGCTGGAATTTTGATTGGAATATTGTAGAATCTACAGATGGATTTAGGGAGCATTATCATTTTAAGCTTATTGAGACTTCTGAGCTAGGAACATTATTTATGTTTTTAACTTTTAGAAATAATCTATACTGCAATTATTCCAGTGAAAAATTTTTAAAAATCCTCAAAATCAGTGATCTAGAGACACTATTAGATGTCTATTAGACATCATCTAATATGTAGTTAGTATTACTGGAAATTATTCATTTCTAGGTGAAGAAGAGGGAGTGCCATTTATCCCTTTCATTGAAAGATAAACCTCACAAAATCTAGCATATTTAATAGTAATTATAACTGACACTGGGTGATTTCAGGTATCAGAGATATCAGATGCCTCCAAACATAAGGGGATGATATGGAACTGAAATCAGGTATATGGAAAATATATATGTCAGGAATCTGAAACCCTAATCTTTTTCCGACCTCTTATATTCAAGTATTTAACCCCATCCCCAAGGGGAAAAAATAGAGAGTTTACTTTCTGGGGACACTGGACCACCAAATCTCTCATCTTGGAAACATAAACATATTGGAGGTTGTAATTTAGATGCTAAGATACCATAGGGAAAAACAGGCATTAATAACAAAAGTCTACCATTCTCCCACTTACCTGCTACCAACAGATTAGACCATACTTCTCTAGGGATAACAAATGGCCCCCAAATAATAGGAAAATTGATAATAATGATTTGGAAGTGCCATGATGCAGTGTCTGGAACTTCCCTGATCACTGTAGCAAAGAGCACTGTAAAAAAAAAAAGTCATACTCATATACACAGAGTATCCAAAGAGTATTTTTAGAGCCACATTTTAAATTATTAATAGCTAGTTGAGGATCACCAGATTTTTTTAAAATTTCTAAATGAAAGGTATCAAAACAAACAAAAAAGTAGGTAAAAGGAAACTAAAAAACACAGATATTGTAGGAAAAATTAAAATTCAAAAATATATATATTAATTGTACCCTGAGAGAAAATAGAAAATAATGAAAGAAAATGGATCAGAACACGATTTTTAAGTTAAATGTTCTTGAAATCTCAAAAAAAAATATAGGAGAAAACAAATAGAACAAAAAACATGCAAAGAAAGAAAGATTTTTAAATTACGGAATTAAACAGGAAGCTCAATAACTGAGTAAAAACTTTCAGAAATAAAAGAGTTTCAGAAGAAAAGGATGCCAACAAATTCATATGAGAAAATTAACCATAACTTAGGAACATGGGTTTCCCATTTAAAGGGCCTAACATCTCAATAATTAAAGAACAAAAACAAAACAAACAAACAAACAAACAAAAAATAATAACCCCTAGGTGGAGAGCAGGAAAAATTGAGGATCAGAAGAGTATGGAGCTTCTCACAGGGAGTACTAATTACACATTCCTGAGTAAAAATATTTCTCACCCCAATCTATGATTATCCATTTCAGACAATACCTAAATCATCATATATAAAATGTTGGTAAAAACTGAACGTAAAGTCACTGTTGGTGAGAACTCAGAAGAAAAAGAGGAAAATGTTATTAGAGCTAGAGGAAAAAGGATCCTTATCATAAAATGACAGAAAGCTTAGAGAAATCACATTATGCAGTTTTACAGAAAGCAGAATTTATAAGCAAGGAATGTGAATATCTAGGTGAGTAGATTTCTAATCAGTATGTGGAAGGTAGACCTTGATCCTTTCTGCTGCTTATGGTAAAATGTGAGAGGGAAGAGTTAGATTGAGGGAAGCACTGTCAAAGCAAAAGGAAATAGGACCCAATTATATGTGAAATTCTTAGTCTGGCCAGATTGCAAAGACACTAAAACTAGAAGAATCACTGTCAAGAGAGCCTTCCCTGAGGAGAAAGCCAAAGGTGTGGCTGGACAACCTTCTGCTAGTGCTTTGGAAGGATCAAAAGATCAGAGTATTCAATTACACATGTGGCTCTATGAGCGATTAGACAAATGACTCATAGATCCCCTCAGTCATGAAAGCAGAAGCCAGGAACACGGATGGAATTATCTGAGAGAGATCTGTGAATAAGCCTCTTGTCTAATGAAGTGAATCCCTGAAACACACAAGGGAGATTTACGAGGTTCCTGACACTATTTTGCCTATAGTCACACTGCCATGTTGAATTGAAAAAGAAAGAGAACAAAATGAGGGAAGACTGTTAAGACTCCCAAAACTCTATATGTGGGAAATAGTCAGATAAAACTCAGCTGCAAACACATCTTAGCCTCCATGAAAAAGAAAGGTGTGTCCAAGTACAGAGTTTTGATTAGAGCCAGAGGCAAGAAGCTCTAACTCAGAGGACAGCCAGAGCCCTGAGGATTATTTCAAAGCCTTGGGACCTAATGGTACCTGCCCACTTGGACATTGCTCCAGACTGGTGACCTTCTTTTCTTTCCATTTTAATGCTTTTGGAATGAGGACATTGATAAATGTTACCTTATGTTTGTCTCACCATTGTATTTTGGGAGCAGGTACGGTGTTCTCTAGTTTTGCAGATCCACAGATGAAGATGGATAGATTTGTCTTGGGATGGAGTATACTGAGAGCTTCACTCATACTTAATCTTTGATTTAGATAATGAGGTTTGTGCCTTTGTTGATGAGACTTAGATGAAACTTTGAACTTGAGATCATGCTGTCACACTTGAGACTCAGAGAGGTCTGGGAATAAGACGAATGTCCTTGGCACATGGAACGGACATGAATCTCTGGGGGCCCTTGAGATGCCCACTCCCTAATCCCTACAACAGGTGTCTATGTTACCTTTTGGTGCAGAGGGATTTGGAGGTGTTAGGCCAAGGATCATGAGACAGGGAAATATTCTGGTTCATCTGGCCAGGCCCAATATAATCACAAATGTCCTAATAAGAAAGAAGCTGAGAGCCAGGAGTTGGAAAAAGGCACTGTGATTATAGAAGCTGAGAGAAAGATTAGAAGACATCTGAAGATGAAGGATGTGGTCAGAGACCAAGAAATTCAGGTTCTAAAACCTATAAAACACAAGAAGATAAATTTCCTCTAAAACTTTTAGAAGAAATGAAACATTGCTGATCCACTTTAGACTTCCAATCTCTGGAACTCTATGAGAGCATATTTGTATGTTTGAGGCCACTGAGTCTGTGACTTCCTCTCCCTAAACTCACCAGGTTATCTCCCTTATCTCCCCACCCCCTTTCTCCCCTCCTCACCTTTCCACTTGGCCCTAAGATGGAAAAGTTAGAGGGAAAAACAAACAAACAAAAAACAACAAAACAAAACAGAAACCAGCAGATAAATGTACCACAGCAAACTTTGGGCAAATAGCCCTAGCACTTCAATAGAGAGGTTTACAGGAGAAGCAAGGGGATCAGTGTCCCTCCAGAATCCCTTGTTCTTAGGAAAGAAATAATCAAGGTGTGCATTGGACCACATAGGCAGCACATGGATTGGTGTCATTTCAAGGGCTTGACGTTCCACTCTGCAACATAAGTAACATCTCTGTAAGCTTAAACTCAAATAAAGCTTACAGGCTGTTGGGACTCCTTAGAGGTCAGAGTAGGAGGTCCAGCCCAGACACCTCTCTGAAAAATCCTTGAGAAGGTGTTTCCAAAGCAAAGTCCCCAAACCCATAAAAATAAATCCATATTGTTTCAAGCTACTACATTTGTGATAACCTGTTACAACAGCAATAGGGAACTAACCATCATCCAAACTATGAATTCAGCATGAAAATATTTCGGATATCCACGGGTCCAAAATTCATATCATGTACCCTTTCCCAGGATGATCTTGAAAGATATGTCTTTTGAACAGAGGAATAAACTCTAAAAGACATTGTATTCTGGAAACCAAAAATACAACATGGAAGACACGAATGTCTTTACCTTGTAGGCTCCAGTTTCCTTTGTTTTATTACAAGACAAGGGGATGCCGCAGCTTCATCTTAATACATTTATTTGTCCACTAGATGTTTACAGCTATAGGTTACCGAATACAATATCTGGAAAATGGTGTGTGTAATTCTGACAAAGTTCAACATAAAAACAGCTTCTATGAGGAGTTATACAGTTTGACTTCGAACTGTGATCTTTTTTTTTAAATTAACATACAATGTATTATTTGCTTCAGGGGTACAGATCTGTGAATCATCAGTCTTACACAATTTACAGCACTCACCATAGCCTCCCCAGTATCCATTGGAGAAAATGGGGACATACCTTCCCCAGTGTCCGTTACCCAGCCACCCTATCCCTCTCCACCACCAGCAGCAACCCTCAGTTTGTTTTGCAAGATTAAGTCTTTTATGGTTTGTCTCCCTCCCTGTTCCCATCGTGTTTCATTTTTTCCCCTCCTTCCTCCCACGACCCCCCACCCTGCTTCTCAAATTTCTCATATCAGAGAGATCATATGATAATTGTCTTTCTCTGGTTGACTTATTTAGTTCAGCATAATGCCCTCTAGTTCCATCACCGCCATTGCAAATGGCAGGATTTCAAGAGGTTTTGATGGCTGCGTAGTATTTCATTGTGTGTGTGTGTGTAGCTGTGGTCTTTCTTACAGAAAAAGAAGAAATGGCTATAACATGCAGAATGCCTGCTCTTGGATTGTCATTTGGTTAAGTTCTTCAACACACGCACAGTAATGAGGTGAGTTCATAATTATTTACATTTAGAGATGATGAATGAAGTTTAGAAAAGCATTAAGAAACTTGCTGATGCCACTATAATATCAAATACATAGATTAAATGAGAATTGTAGTATTTCTATGCAGAATACAAGCTGTTGTGTCAGCTTTCTACTGGATACCATCAACTCTTATTCCAGGGAAAAATGTCCTGTTTTATGAAAAGAATAAGGCTCAAAACAGAACCAGCCACAAAGTCAAAAGATATTCTCACTTGACTAACTGAGCTGTCATTAGCATCACGATCATTTTAAGAACAATTTGAAATAAGACCACTCACCTGGACGTAGTTAAGAGCCATGGTATATGTTTACCTGCCATGAAAAATGTTTTCCTTATACATCGTGCCTAAAAAGTGTGGGATTTTATTTCCTTCTTCACAGCTGGAAAAACTCAATAACCAATTTGTTTTTTGCAGAATATCATCTGGTTTTAGGCAGTGCCAGAAACAAATGAGAAAAATGAACAGAATATTTGCTTTCAAAATGGATGTGGACCATGTAAACTGGTTTCATATCAGATTTTTAAACGTTTGTTTAACTGAGTGTGAAAATACCTACTAAACAAAATGCTCCAACTAGAAATTTATAAGTTGTGAAGTTGATTTTTACGTAAATTAGTAAGCATACAAGGATCAAACAACTATTATGTGCTTGCTGTTCTACTCCATTGCTTATAACACGAAGACAAGCAACAATTCTATAAAGGACTTTATAAATGAGTTATCTTTGACAGGTCAATTTACCCACAGAGGTATAGCTACTTATTAACAATAATACATTTGAAGTAAGTATTCTGACTTCCGTTGTGACACTGTTGAATATTTTTACCAAAGTTTTTTAAACTTTAAACTTTAAAAAAGGATATTCTTCCCTAAATGAAAACTGGGTTAAGGAGTCATATTGCATCAAAAGTTTTAGAAGCAAATGACTCAGTCAACAAGAGGATACATGGATGCAGGCATTCTCTTGTCAAAGAGATTAAACCTTTAAAAATCATTTATTCCTATTTTGGTGCAAACACAAAATTGCAATTTCTAAGTTAAACCAAGAATACCAAAATGTTACACTAGGTAAGTGGATTATAATATAGGTGTTCTTGAAAGTTATAAATGAGCTTCTCTTGCCTCAAAAGCTTTAAACTATTTAATAAATTAGAAAGAAAACACATTAGTTAAGTGTTAATTTTACTCGTTTACTTAAACTCAATCTCAATTTCCAGGGGAAAATTATGTAGTTTACACAGCAGGACTTTTTTTTTTTTTAATGCATGGAAATTTCAGGAAATTATTTCGTAGAAATAACGTTTAGACTGCTAGTGGAAGGTGGCAGATTGGGGAAAGGCATTTAGCTCTTTCCCTCCCAATATCCTGTGGAAATGGAGGTAAATTTATTTTAAAATGTGCAAATCCGAAGCATGGTTCTGGAAAGCAAGGATGTGTGTTATTAAGGCTTTTCACTGACTTTGAGGAGTTTCTGGAATGTAACATTGGTATTGCATTGGAGAAGCAACTGAATAGAGCAAGTGTAATCCAAAAGAAGCACAAAGGAGAATCCTTCCCATCTATTAAAAACAAAACGAAAACAAAAACCTAGGGTCTCCATGAACAGTCACAAAGAACAGGTAGCAAGACTAGTGATAGATACATTATCTGCAGAAGATCCCAGCCTCTTGTACTTTCCTAGATCACTCAGCCATCCAGAAGAACTTCTTTGTAGACTGTTCTGCTGGCTTTCCACCATCTACTCAACATCTAAACATGTAAATTGGAGTTCCATGGGTCTAGGTTCTAGGTTTATGATATTTTCTCTGATATATATATATATATGTATATATATATATATATAGTTATAAATAACTTTATACATATAAAGTTATTTATTTGACAGAGACCGACACAGCGAGAGAGAGAACACAAGCAGGAGGAGTGGGAGAGGGAGAAGCAGGCTCCCCTGAGCAGGGGTCTGATGCAGGGCTCTATCCCAGGACCCTGAGATCATGACCTGACCCAATGACTAAGCCACTCAGGAGCCCCTGCTCTATACTTTTTCTTATTTCATTTAAACTTTTCTCATTTTTTGGGGTATCATCTCTCTCCTGATGACTACCATTTTCTTTAAATCTCCAACACCTATCTAGACCATATAGCTCCAAATAGCCTACTGACAAGCCCACTTTCATGTTTCAAGACTTCTATATTGGCCATTCATTGATTAGGATCCATTCATCCATTCTATAATAACAGCACCTTAATTATCCTTTAGGAAATCACTTTTCCCCTACTTATCCCATGTGGTTCAGATAGGATGCGTTCCTACACTGTCCCAAGCATCTGCCTATGTTTCAGATTTAGCCAATCACATGAATCTATTCTGCTCCATAAGAAACAAGTCAGTGCTATAACTGAAGTTCCTAAAAAAAAAAAAAAAAAAGATAACCTTATTCTCCTGTGGCAGACAAGAGTGTGAAGGTTTATGGGGCCATAGTGAAGAGAGAGCTGGTTAAACACACTCACACACACACACACACACACACACACACACACACGGCTCAAAATGGAGAGACAAAAGCAACATTTTAGTAATATAATTTGAACCTCAGACCCCTGTTGTCTTCCTCAGGCCATCATGCTTTTGTGGGTTTTTGTGTGCTATTGTTGTTTGTTTCAAATTTTTATTTAAAATCTAGTTAGTTGACATATAGTGTAATACTAGTTCAGGAGTAGAATTTAGTGGTTCATCACTAACCTACAATACCCAGTGCTCTTCACAAGTAACCTCCTTAATATCCATCACTTGTTTAACCTATCCCACTGCCCACCTCCCTCCATTACCCTCAGTTTATTCTCTATCTTTAACAGCTTTTTATGCGTTGCTCCCTTTCTTTTTTTCCCCTTCCCATATGTTCATCTGTTTTGTTTCTTAAATTCCACCTATAAGTGAAATCTGGTATTTGCTTTTCTCTGACTTATTTCACTTAGCACAATATTGTCTAGCTTCATCCATGTTGTTGTAAATGGCAAGAATTCGTTCTTACTGATGGCTGAGCAATATTCCAGTGTGTGTGTGTGTGTGTGTGTGTGTGTGTGTGACATCTTCTTTATCCATTCACCAGTTGATGGGTATTCAGCCTCTTTCAATAGTTTGGCTGTCGTTGATAAGGCTGCTATAAACATTGGGGTGCATGTATTCCTTTGAAATTGCATTTCTGTATCCTTCAAGAAAATATCCAATAGTGCAATTGTTGAATCATTCATTTTTAACTTTTTTGAGGAAACTCCATACTGTTTTCCAGAGTGGTTGCACCAGTTTGCATTCCCACCAACAGTGCAAGAGGGTTCTCCTTTCTCCACATCTTCAACAACACCTATTGTTTACTGTGTTGTTAATTTTAGCCATTCTGACAGGTGTAAGGTGGTATCTCACTGTGGTTTTGATTTCTCTTTCCCTGATGATGAATGATATTGAGCATATTTTGAGGTATCTATTAGTCATGTGTATGTCTTCATTGGAAAACTGTCCATTCATGTCTTCTGCCCATTTCTTAACTGGATTATTTGTTTTATGGGTGTTTTCAGTTTGATAAATTCTTTATAGATTTTGGATACTAACCTTTCATCAGATATGTTATTTGTACATATCTTCTCCCATTCCAGAGACTACCTTTTAGTTTTGTTGATTGTTTCCTTCAGTGTACAGAAGCTTTTCATCTTGATGAAGTCCCAAATTGCTTTTGCTTCCCTGGCCTCTGGGGAGGTGTCTAGTAAGAAGTTGCTACAACCAATGTCAGAGAGGTTCCTACCTGTGTTCTCCTCTAGGATTTTGATGGTTTCCTGTCTCTTGTTTAGGTTTTTCACCCATTTTGAATTTATTTTTGTGTATGGTATAAGAAAGTGGTCCAGTTTTATTCTTTCCGTGTTGCTGTCCTATTCTTCCAACACTATTTGTTGAAGAGCCTGTCTTTTTTCCATTGGATATTCTTTCCTGTTTTGTTGAAGAATAGTTGACAGTATAGTTGTGGGTCTGCTTCTGGACTTCCTTCATGCTTTTCCATCTTGGGAGTGTGGCTATGTAATCACAGCTTCCTTTACAAGGAATACTCTAAGATCCTAGTCTTTTCCCGGCTGTTTCCTTTTCAATCTTAGGTCTTAGTTAAATATTATTCTTTCCGAAAGATCTTGTTCCACAATGCATTCAAAATGGCACCACTAGAGTGTCTGGTTGGCTCAGTCATTAAGTGTCTGCCTTTGGCTTATGTCATGATCCCAGGGTCCTGGGATGGAGCCCCACATCAGGCTACCTGTTCAGTGGAGAGCCTGCATCTCTCACTTTCTCTCTCTCTCTCTCTCTATTGCTCCTTCTGCTTGTGTGCTTGCTCTCTCACTCTCTCTCTCTCTTTGTGTCAAATAAATAAATAATTTTTAAAAATAGCACCACCACTATTCTCTCTAAAGACAAGGTAAGGGGCTCCTGGGTGGCTCAGTGGGTTAAGCCTCTGCCTTCGGCTCAGGTCATGATCTCAAGGTCCTGGGATTGAGCCCCATATCAGGCTCTCTGCTCAGTGGGGAGCCTGCTTCTACCTTTCTTTCTCTGCCTGCCTCTCTGCTTACTTGTGATCTCTGTCAAATAAATAAATAAAATCTTAAAAACAAAAGACAAGGTAAAATGTGTCTGTCACATCACTTCATAATTACTTCATTTACTTTTAGTATCTGTCTTTTCCCTTGAAAGTCAAGCTCCATGCGGCATCAAGTCTGTTCTCCTCCCTGCTGCATTCCTAGACCCTGGAATAATGACTGGTACATATTGTGTGTTCAGAAAATAATTTTGAATGAGTGAATGAATGAAGGAACTAATGGACTAAAAATAAAAATTGTACTATAGGGGCGCCTGGGTGGCTCAGTGGGTTAAAGTCTCTGCCTTCAGCTCAGGTCATGATCCCAGGGTCCTGAGATCGAGCCCCGCATCAGGCTCTCTGCTCAGCAGGGAGCCTGCTTCCTCCTCTCTCTCTCTTTCTGCCTGCCTCTCCGCCTACTTATGATCTCTGTCTGTCAAATAAATAAATAAAATCTTTTAAAAAATGTACAATCACCTAAATTTGGAAGTTGATGGAAGGTGGGTGAAGATGTAAGTATACTAAATACCCCCTTCTATATGCTAAGAAATTAATAAACACTGAATAAAACAATGCGTTTTTAAAAAGAATAATAATTATACTAGTGTTATGATGGCAAATAAAATAATTTATATAGGAAACCCTAATAGCCTTCCTTTCAAAGTAGAATTTGATTAAAATTATCATCTGCTACCCTGCATAATCTTCTATTTTTCATGGGCATAATTCAGAGTTAGGGAAAAAGGAAAAGAAATTTAAAATTTAATTAGATATAATTCTCCTTTATTTATCTTATCATGGGTATTCCTTTTTCACATGTATTTACCCTTTCATAACTTCTACTACTTTAAATTATAATGATCACATTGATGTAATTTAATATTCTAAGAATAATTTGATGCATTAACATGAAAATAATTAGTATTCTCTATGAGTTTTTTTTGTTTTAAAATGTAAGTGGAAATTACCAAAAACATCTGACTAAAATTCTATATAAATTGAACAAGTCAATATAACTTACAAGCATTTACTTCACATCTACTGTTTCCAAGACACTAGAGTGTACAAGTATGATTAAACTTTGATCCTTCTCCAAGAAAGGAACAAAAGAGAAAAAAACTGGCATTCATTTAGTTTTTACTCTGCACCTGTGTCCTTCATAAACCCTCACAACAACCCTGAGAGATGATAGGACCAATTTGTAGCTAAAGGGACACTCAAAATACTGGAAAGCTTTCCAAAATTTCTACTGTTAAATATGACGAAAGCAATATTTAAAATGTGGGGTTTTTTAAGATCTATTTTATTTCCCTGTAATATATTGCCTTTTGTACAAAAACATTAACATTTTTAAAATTTGTATTTAAAAACACAGCGTGTTCGGGGAGCCTGGGTGGCTCAGTTGTTCAGTGTCTGCCTTTGGGTCAGGTCATGATCCCAGGGTCCTGGGATAGAGCACCGCATTGGGCTCCCTGAACAGTGGGAAGCCTTCTTCTCCCTCTTCCACTCTCCCTATTTGTGTTCCCTCTCTCACTGTGTCTCTCTCTGTCAAATAAATAAAATCTAAACAAACAAAAAAACAAACAAAAAACATAGCATGTTCAATCATTTATCAGTTTACTTTCCTTTCATGCTATTGTTATTTGTTATTTAGAAATGAGATACTGTTTTATATTTAAGATGCCCTAATCAACGGGGATTTTGGAGAAGACAACTTATATATATGTATATATAGGCAGGTAGATACATATTCATTCATTTCATATGGGGTGGAGTTGAGCTAATATCACAGGACACAACTGAGACCTCTTTTAGGATCCTATTCTTTGGTGACAAATATAGCACTGTCCTCCAGATGGTGAAGAAAGAAAATAGTGTTTTGTTTTGTTTTGTTTTTTTTAACACGCTGGTTTCAACAAACTGATATGAAATTCACCATGGGCAATGAGTTTTATTAATTGTGAGTTATAGACAGTTATTTGGGAAGACAGTTTTGGCTTTAGTGAAATGAAATCAATCTATAATAATTACAACTGAGTTATGACAATTGATTATTCCAAAATAATTTGACTTTTTATTTATGCCAATACTCCTTCTGAGGAAGAACTCCACAGCATTGTGCAATCCCAATTCTTTCCTACTCTGCATGAATAACATTTCTTCTATTAGAGCATCATTTCCAAATGCAGGCTTTGAATACTCACGCTTGTTTGCTGAAGACAGTTCTATAGTTTTCATGAGTATCATTGCAAAATATTTATTCTGGAAAATGGATGTTGACAACCAAATCAAAAAGTCAAATCTAAAGGCTATTTTAAAAAAGATGTTTCAGATTGTTTACAAAAGCAAAAGAAAGATAAAAATTCAATCTATTTCTCCTATTGCATGTGCAAATCCTCTAAGGGTGATGTGGCTTTGGGAAGATTTTCTTAAGGAAAACATCAATGTCACTAATAATTAAACATTTATAGGTTAACTATATTTAAGTTATGGTGTTCATTTAAATTTTGGATAAGGCCACATCTATATAATTAGTCAGTATCTTTCCAAGTTTATTTAATTTCATTTCATTTCTGTTCACCTTTAATGATGTGGAAAGACCTTATTGACATTCTTTAAATCTTAAGAGATAAAACAAATGTCTGTGTGTATGTGACTATATAAAATCCTTGGAAAGCCAGTGTATATATCTGCTTGAATGATGACCAAGAGCTTGATGTTGTTTTTCTCATACAAAAAAAACCCATTATATTTATTTTCTTTAGATTCTGGGATTTAGTACTTCAAAGTTCTTCATATTACATATCCCAGATAATGATCATTTTTATTAGAGATATGAATTAGAATAGAAGTCAGATAAAAAACAGAAAGAATAGAGAAGAAAAACTGAAAAACAATTGCATATTAAATGCCTTATGAGAAACTTCTGTTGTTTGGGTGTTGAAAGTTAATAAGCCCCTGCCTGGGTGGCTCATGCAGTTAAGCATCTGCCTTGGGCTCAGGTCTTGGTTTCAGAGTCCCAGAATCAAGCCCCACATCAGGCTCTTTGCTCAGCGGGATGTCTGCCTCTCCTTCTGATCTTCCACCTCTCACGCTCTCTCTCTCTTTCACACAGTCTCTCCCAAATAAATAAACAAAATCTTCAAATTAAAAAAAGGAAGTGAAGCACAAGAAACTCAAATAAAACAATTAATTAGCAGTCAATATTTATTATTAAAACAAAATATAAACTATCCTTTTTAAAAAATATTTTATTTATTTATTTGATAGAGAGAGAGATCACAAGTAGGCAGAGAGTCAGGCAGAGAGAGAGGGAGAAGCAGGCTGCTGGCTAAGCAAAGAGCCTGATGTGGGGCTCGATCCCAGGACCCTGAGATCATGAGTTGAGCCAAAGGCAGAGACTTAACACACTGAGCCACCCAGGCGCCCCTACAACTATCCTTTTATGATTGAAAATGTAAAGTTCCTGTTTACCAAAAATATATAACGTTGTTAGTCAAGGTGAGGGATAATGTTTTTTGTTTTTAGATTTTGTTTTTAATTTTTCAAGTGATGGAAATCATACCTGAAACTTCAAGTCATTATTTTGAAGCTGAAATAGATCCTTGGAAGCTGAACTTCATTATATTGATTTATGCTGAGTATGCCATCCAGTGACCAAGCATTGCATGACAAATCACACCTAACTTGATGGTATAAAAGAATGAATATTTTATTATGTTCATGGATACTATAGGTTAGGAATTCAGGCAGCATGCCAGCAGCCCTGGCTCATTGTCTCTGATTCCCGATGTCTTGAGACTTAACTGGGAACATTCCAATGGCTGGGAGTAACCGGGGTAAGGATCATCTGGAAGCTTTCTCATATGCATATGTGAGAAAACTGAACTGGAGAATTCAAAGGCCAGGCGCCCCTAGGTCTGTCAACGGAAACTCTTACACTGGAACTGCTGTCACAAGTTTCATGTGGCTTGGTCTTCCTTGGGACATGGTCACATTAGGTTAGCTAGTTCTCCTACATGGAAGCTTAAGGCCCCCACATAGTGTTTCAATGAGTAAGGCAAAACCTGGATGGCATTTTATGATGGAGCCTGGGATGTCATAACATTCTCTGCTATATTTTATGGGTTGTGGCCATCATTCTGCCCATATTCAAGGCAAAAGGACATATTCCCACCTCCTGATGGGAAAATACAAAAGAATTTGTGGCCATGTTTTAAAACCACCAAAATCTGGCATCTGTCCACAAACTACATTTCTTCCACATGCAAAGTTACTTCGCTGCCTTCCAAGACTCTACAGAGCTTTCATTTCCTTATAGTATCAGCAGGCTGAAGGGCGTGGTCCGTAATCTCAATCTAAATCAAGCCAAGGTACAGATGGGACTTCTCAAGAATGATTGCATTTGATGCACAAGACAAGATATCTTCCCGACCACACCCAACACACAATGGTAGGAGTGTCAAGGATAATGAAATATCACTGCCTCAGAATTGTTAGGCCTATAAAAATAATTCCTTTAAGGGGCATCTAGGTGTCTCAGTGAGTTAAAGCCTTTGCCTTCAGCTTAGGTCATGGTCTCAGGGTCCTGGGATTACGCCCTGCATCAGGCTCTCTGCTCAGTGGGGAGCCTCTTCCCCCTCTCTCTCTGCCTGCCTCTCCGCCTACTTAGGATCTCTGTCTGCCAAATAGATAAAATCTTTAAAAAAAATTCCACTAAGTATAAAGTTCTTTAGTTATTCCTCTGTATGCAAATTCCAATGATTACATTTTAATGTAACAGAGTTTAAAATATAATTTTACATATTTTATATCTGTAATTGATAACTATATATCATCAGTTTATTATCAGTGAGACCTTATTTCACATTAGTGAAGATATTCTCAAATAGATTTAATTTCCCAGAAACAAGATGATGATGCACACTACCTAGATGATTAACTATTTAAAAAACATTGCCAATAGAATAAGTGATATTACCATAGATGTGGGAAAGATGAAAACTTGCTAAAACTTGAGGCGTGTCCTTTAGGTAAAAAAACAGCAATGACTAATCGCCACTGGATATTGAAACTAGTAGGTGTCAGTTTACTTTACTGGAATTATCAAGGGAAAAAAATAAAAGTACTAATCTCAGACACATCATCCCATAAAACTGAGAAGAAATTCCTCTGATCTGAAATGTTATAAGTATCATAAAGCATCTCACATAAAGAAAATAGTAAGTGGTGATATGGGAGGTGAGAACTTGGTTGTTATATGCATAACACAACGTCTTTGGCAGAAAAATGTTCTAACTTGGAAAGTGATACAAAATCTAAATATTACAACTTCTAACAGGAAATAAAGAAATAAGTTTTATAAATTTTTATCTCCAAAAACTGTGACAAATAGGAATATTGTGATTCTGTGGATTAAGTCAATCTTTTTTTTTTCCCTAGTCAAATTGTAAAAATGCTTTGAAAATATAAGAAATGAAGATAGAACAACATGCCCTGGAGCTTGAAGACTCTGGAGTTAGGTGCTTGAATGAAACCAAACCCAACTTTATGCTAATCTACAGTCTGGAGTCAATAAATGTTAATTCTGAATTTTAAAGCTAAATTGTTATTAGGAAGTTCCATTTGACAATACTAATATTTTAGTCTCTGGTCCAATTCCAGAATTCTTTACTACTTGCAACATCTCTCCGAAACTTAAATATAACTGTCTTAGCTTGGTGTTTATTCCACTGAACTGCTCTGTATATTCCAATGCTGATTCTAATCATAAGGGTTCCCAAGAAATGGATAGGAATTCCTGGGACTGAGGTGTGCTCCTAGAAGTTTAGTAGAGCTTTCTTCCTGGTATTCCCCTGGCAGAAGGAGGTAGAAGATGGGATTGTCCCCACCAGTATTACAGGAATTTCTACCACCTTCTCCCATGAGCACAGGGAAATAAGAAACCTTTAACAGTAATTCAAAGTAGTTATGACTAACAAGGACATAAAAACCCCTTAATTAAAAAAAAAAAAAAGATATTCCCTTTGGCAGCAGGTATAGTAAGTTTGAAATGATATGGAGATTAGGAGGCCCATGCACAAGTATGACATGCAAATTTGTGAAGGATTCCATATTAAAAAAAAAAAAAAAAA
>ML102179.1:38976-55654 GCA_003697995.1 Taxidea taxus jeffersonii
AAAAAAAAAAAAAAAAAGGACACAGTGTCTTCATGTGACCAAGCAGGAATGAAGACAACACACAATTTTTTTAAATGACATAGGAAAAAGTGACTTGAATACATGTACTTGCATATTATCTGTCTATATCTTTTTATACTTCCAGAAAATTGACACTGATTTGTTTCCTTTTTCTTCTGGAAAGATTAATGACATCTTCAAATGTACTAAGGGTTATTCCTGGAAAGAAATTACTTAAACAAAATTACAGTAAATAGATCATTTGTTAAAGACACTATGGCAACTTATAATAAATTAGTTTCTAAAGTGAATGATTCAGCTCTAATATGACTATTTGTTAAGTTGGTATTTAGTTTTTGTATCTTACTTGTGATACAACAGTCTCTGAGAAAGATAGATAGATACAGAGAGAGATGTCATTAAATAATACAATAATTTCAAATAAAAGAAAATCCCACAGGTGGTATATTAGCTAGCAGATTTTACCAGCTAATAAGAGGACGTTTCTGGATATGACACATTTTTCAAACAAAGTTATCTGAATGATAACTATGCTTTTAAAATGATTGTTTGTATTATACAAAACTAAAGATAGTAAAGTGGCAAGTAATGTAATTAATGAAATGTTTTCCAAAATATACTTTACTAGATAACAAGCAAGCACTGGAACAATATCCAGTGTTCAACGATCACTTGTACTCAAATATACTGAAGGAAGTTTTTTGAGACCATCTCAAACAAATTCCAAAGAAACAATATTTACATATGATGGTTCAGGGAAGAGATAATAACAAAAACGATCTGCCCTCAGGCCACTGTCTAGACCACAGGAAACCTGGTCAACAGCATATGGGACATCACAAGGTGCGGACTCAGAAGTTTCCATAGCGTCCTGGCCAAGAGCTAGACACAGTGAGTCATGGCTGCAAAGTAACAAAAATCATAGTACCCTAGCTGCTAAGCCAGTGATGGACCCAACTTCAAACCATATCAGGCCAAACTAACATCTTACAGCTTTAAAGAACAGATTATCCTTGAGCAATAAGTCAGTGGAATTTAGAAAGCTTTGCAATAAAAGTATAGAAAATTAAAAACAAGCAAGCTTTTCATGATTAATCTTAAAATAATGCTGTAGTGCTTACCACCCACTGGTTCTCTATGAAATCAGGCTGGAGCTAATCATCCCATGGTATTAACCTATTCTTAGGATTTGGTTAAGATAGGAAGGCATGTTACCCTATTAGCCAAAGGCATAATATGTTTGGGAATGTGGGGGAAATTTAATTTGTTGTTATTGTTGTTGTTGTTTTAGATGTTTCTCTCTCTCAGGGGAACCAGAGGGAAGTAAATTCTCTCTTCTGCATATTGTAGTTGTCTAAATATTGGCCTCAAACTGGTACCAGAATGAGAAAGTAGCCTCCATATGAAGAAGGGCAGTGACAAGAGAATTTCGCAGGGGGCACCTGGGTGGCTCAGTGGGTTAAGCCTCTGCCTCCGACTCGGGTCATGATCTCAGGGTCCTGGGATCGAGCCCCGCATCGGGCTCTCTGCTCCTTGGAGAGCCTGCTTCCTCCTCTCTCTGCCTGCCTCTCTGCCTACTTGTGATCTCTGTCTGTCAAATAAATTAAAAAAAAAAAAAAAGACTAGAAAACCTAGAGCTCTAATTTAAAAAAAAAAAAAAAGAGAGAGAGAGAATTTCGCAGAAGAGCTGGAACCAGTGGCTAAAGATAATGCTAGACTCTCACTTGTGAGTACCAGTTAATATTCCTACTGTTTATATCTTTTTGTATTGGGCTACTTTTTTTTTTTTTTTTTTTTTTTTTTCTTAAACCAAAAGTTATTCCAATAGAGAATCTATTCCCTTCTACCTAAATGTACCTAATTAAATATCCATATAAAAACCTAGAACTTCACTTGGCTTTATTCTTTTCAATGATCTCCTTTATACCTCAAATCTTTCCTACATTTATCAATATTTTTTCAACATTACAAATGCCCCACCTGGAAATTGTAATTTATTCAATTCTGTTAACAAAATGCCCATTTACTTAAAAGCATATTGAGACTGAATATGTTCAACATTCAAAAGATAATAGATACATAAATGCTATTTCATCCCCTCTACAATTTTTTTCACATATTTATTTATCTATATTGACAGAAACAGATGCTGGAGGGAAGGGGTTCTGAATGTACTTATCAAATGTACTTAATAAGGTGGGAATTAGGGACCATTTTCAAACAATGCATTGGTTAGTATTGCCATTTCTAAGAGGCCACATCAAAATATACTTCCATCATTGTGCCTTCAAACTGAGGAAACCTATTAATTCTCAGATTCCTGTAATAGGTTCTCTCATGAAGGAGTTTTTGAAAGTGAAAGTAAAATAAAAGCCAGCACAGAAACCACCTTGGAGGAATTTCTGTGGACTGAATGTAAAGGACCAGAGGGAAAGAGAAGGAAACTGTGTGCTGCTTTTCTTTGGCTAACCATGGCTGTTAGGGACAGAAGTACAGCGTCACATCGTGATTGGTCACTAACGTTGTTCACCAACAACAGAAGAGCAGAGCTCTGTTATTTCAAAGACCCATCGTGTTCTTTCTATTGCTAAAAGATGTAGACCAGACAGACCAATAACTTTATATCGCTCAAGGTAGGCTGAGATGGAACAGAATGTCTTCACCATTTGTTTGCTGATTTGCTGTGATATGCAAATGCAAACCAAGAACTTGATTTGAGAGAAAGAAAGAAAACTAGAAGTTAAAGAGTTCAAAGCTGACAGATAGTTGAGAGGAGAGGGACCTAAGTAAATGTGGACATACTGAGGCCTAAGGAAGAGAAGTGAGAATGGGTGAATGAAAACTAAAAATACCTGTGCTGAGAAAGGAAAACTAAGTAATTAGGAGCAGTACATTAATTACTCAGTGTTAGTGGTTGCTCCATTCATTTTACTCTCATATTTTTGATTTTAAATAATCTACCCTGTTACTCTGTTTCAGTAAAATTCTGCCTCACACAGCACCCATGTCTTTAAGCTACTCTGGAGACAAGAACTTGAAGACATTGTTCAGAAAGGGAAGAGTAGGAAGGTTCTTAAATCAAGGTCCAAAAAAAAGTAGCCTGAAAGGGAGACTGGCGAGGAGATACAAAACAAACTGGGAAAATATGGAAAGAATGGGGAGACTTCCTACATGTGGGATGGTGAAAAAAAAAATTATCATTGGATGTTAGTATTGAGTGACCACAGAAGTTTAGAGGTCCTAGAAACACAGTGGCATTTATGCAATAATAAGTGAGTGTAACATACAGCCTACCAGTGAGAAATAAGACTTTTTAATGTAAGTGTTCTAAAAGGTACATTACTTACCTTTCCTAAAGGAAACTAAGTTTTGGGCATATAAGTTTTTGATTACAAATATCAGTTGGGTTGACATAGTTTATTGGTTCAGTTATAGCTCTGTCTTTGTGTGTGTGTGTGTGTGTGTGTGTGTGTGTTATGTGTACAGTGAGTTTAAACTGAGGACAAAACAGAGACAAAAAATATCTTATAAGTGAACTGTCTTCTCTGATGAAACTAAATGCATTTCGCTATACAATTCATATATATATATACATATATATATATATATATACATAATATAAAAATACAATGATAATGTACTATAGCCCACTTACTCATCAAGGAGGTAACAGGGACTCGAATCTAGTAGAACCAAGATTTAAAAAATAAATTACTGGCCCATTTTGGCTTCTTTATTTTTTGGTATTAACTATTCTACTAGTTCCTACTGTACTTCATAACATTATCATCATTGGCATAATTTATAGTTTGCATTATAAACATAGGCCATAGTTATAAATGGGAAGAAATTGTTTTATTAAAGTATTTATGTGGATTTTACTCTTCTCCAAAATGACCTACAAAATGCCAATTACATACTTCATTGATTAACCTTCAGGAGGCTTTTCTCTGTGCCTTTGTCCCCGTACAACACTTGATGAGTGGCATTCTAGAAAGTACTTAATTAGGGAATGTATTGAATACTGCTTCATCTCTCTAAAGTGTCCATTTCTTTGCATGATCCAAGCTATAATTATTTTCTCATTGTTCTATTACATTGATGAACAACATTTCCAAGTACCATTAATTGTCCTTCTGGCAGTACTAGCTTAGAAATATTTTTGCTCAAATCATACGCTCAGTATCTTGTAGGCTGCAAAATAATATATTTAAATTTTATTTTTTTTATCCTCCTCTCTTAAAATAAAAACTGAGATAAAAATTAAGGTGCCTAGGGACGCCTGGGTGGCTCAGTTGGTTAAGCAGCTGCCTTCGGCTCAGGTCATGATCCCAGCGTCCTGGGATCGAGTCCCACATGGGGCTCCTTGCTCGGCAGGGAGCCTGCTTCTCCCTCTGCCTCTGCCTGCCTCTCTGTCTGCCTGTGCTCGCTCTCTTTCTCTCTATAACAAATAAATAAATAAAATCTTAAAAAAAAAAAAATTAAGGTGCCTATAATTGACAAGGCAATTTCTTACAAAAATGTTTTAAAAATGATGGTCCATCTCTAAACCTGATAGACCATTTTATTTCAAAATAAATATCAATAAATAATTAAAAATAAGAAGATAATAAATATATTTTATATATTTTATATTTTATATATTTATATATTTTATATTTTAAATAGATAAAAGAATATCAGTATTAACATGAACCATCAGGTGGCTGACTTATACATAGTGATCTTTTTTTTACTCAATATTGTTCAATGTAATATATAGACCTTTAAATTATAAACCACTTAATTGCTATCATTTTTGCAAATGCCACTGACCTCTGACCTTTCATCAAAATCTATTTTACTGAAATACATTTTTATTTTTTATTTTGTTTAAAGATTTTATTTATTAATTTTAGAGAGAGAGAGACAGACAGCATAAGCGGGAGAAGCAGAGGGAGTAAGAGAATCTCAAGCAGACTCCATGCTGAGCCTGGATCTGACTCGGGACTCAATCCCAGGACTCTGAGATCATGACATAGGCCGAAACCAAGAGTCAGATGTTTAACCAACTGTACCACCCAGGTGACCCTGAAATATACATATATTTTTAAAGTGAAGCTTTGAAAACTTTATTAACAGTTTCTTTTCACTGAAGTTTAACTAGTGGAATGAGTAAGAAATCAAAATTCAAGTAGGTCTTCAAACAGGGTAAAAATTTGGCCAATGTACTTTACATCCAACAAAAGTACTACAATATGCTAATTAACAGACAAATACATTACAGAGCCCAGACTTAGATTCTCCACTTATTAAATTCAGATGCATTTAGAGGAGCATCAAAAACATTTGTAACTATTCCAAATAGCATTATCTCTTAGCCTTGCAAGTAAAAGCACAATTAATTTTTACTCTACTTACAGTCAATTTATGAAATAAGTGGAAGAAAGAACTCACTTTGTATTGGAAGGGCCATTGTTCCCAATTCCATCTGGACTACAAGCAAACCTCCCATGTCCCTTATTTTCAAGGAAGGGAAACCCAGAAGAGAGATGGCATAAACATACCATAGACAAAGAACTGACCATCTTTCTACACTATTATTTGCAGAACTAAGCTATGCTGATGGAGTTAGAGTTTCTACCTTCAGATAAAAGATGTATTTTAGCTGAGCAGACTATGAGTAGTCAGGCCTGAAACTTAGAAAAATACGATGACAAGTAAGACCGCACAGCAAGCAAGGAAAACAAATTACGATTTCAAAGCTCTCCATTTTTCGTGTTGGAAACTTTTAAAAATAAAAAATCATTATTAATAATGCCAGATCTGGATTAGGAAAGTAATATTTATATGAATCCAAATTGATTTATAAAACTTTCAACACTGCACCCTGGTCTGAGAACCTTTTCTGAAGCACCTAGCCTTTGTGACCAAAGCACATGACGAACTTACACATGCAAATGAAAAGCAGGGTTTGGGTATAAAACAAAAGAATGGGATTCAACAAGCTAACCGTAAATTATTAGCCTAGCATAGGCCAACCCAACAGTAGCTATTATCAAATTCAGACCAGCCCACCCTTATGAGATTTTGTTACACAATACCTGCCAGGCATTTTCAATCTGTTACATAAAACTGTGTGCTTGGCATGGTTTGGGATAGCAGGCATTGTGACAGGATGCCCACTTCTCTTGCCCTGAGGAATGTAATTAAGTACAGTGCTCAAGTACATGGTTTGCAGATGCACGTATGATCCTCCTATTCTGGCTCAAATGTAGCCGAGTCTCTGCTCCAAGTATCCATCTCGATCTATCTTCCATATGCATCAGGCTCCTGAAGACCACCAAGACAAACAGAAATGTATTCTTGTCCCATGTTACTCTTGGCTTCATCATCATTCTGTTGTGATTGTCACCAACATTCAGATTTCTTGTACACACATTCTCACTTTTCCTGGTAGAGATGCACAGTTGTTAGCAATGAGATGAAACAGCTCATTGAGTACTATGGATGATTTTCTGTGAGTGTTGGAAGAGGCACCAGTTTGAATTCTACCTAGCTAGTTCTTTGGGGAATAAGTTGGGAACATGAAATTGCATGTCTTCAAACAGTGTGATGACATCTATGATTCCTTAATAGCTTGGCTAAAATCAGTGCCGGATATATAACACAAAATTAATCTCATATGACAAAGGAATTTTGACATTTTCAGGTCAACCTAGGCTACTGATTTTCTGACATCAAGTGACGTAGAGTTATCATTGAATTATAGGCAACATAGTTCCCTTTGTGAGTAGTGGAATCTCTCATTCTATAAACGCAAGGATGAAAATTATCACTAAAACTTCAAGGATGATCTTTCATAAAAATAAGCACATATGAGATCTAATCAGAAAATCAGCTAACTTGTGAGAATGTAGAAATCCTAATGTGGGTGTTAAATATCATAGGCAACCAACATCATCAGTGAATTAAATCACAATTTTAAATTCCAAGTTTTCTTCAGCATTCAGCTAATATTTATGCAGCTCACAAATAGGGTAACATATTTGTGAAAAGTTATTTCATATTTTTTTCTATGAAAAAATGTGCGTTTTATGCTAGCATTTTACCAATTGACAATTTTGAGTTTAGGATAATAAAATATGAGTGAGAAACAAGCCTGTGATAAGATCTTGGACTGTTAAAACAATGTAAATTTGCAGTGCTAAATCTCTTTTTCTGGTATAAATAATTTCATTAGGACTCACTTCCTTCATAGAAATAATGACCAACCAAAAACAAAAAAACAAAAACAAAGAAAAGTAAAGCTTCACTTCTGAAATTAAGGTAACTCTATTTAAAATCTATTAAAATTTATTTTATGGTTTATTTAGAGAGAGATTTCATCCTCTGCCATTTATTATATTTAAAAATAATCTTGTGGCCAGTTAGCTAGATTTTATTATTGCTCTATTAGCTTTTTCCTGAGTTTTATTGAATTGACCATCTATCAGTTTTCACAAATATTTGGAATCCCTTCAGCTGAAATGTTTTACATCTTGTGCAATTACACACAACTGTGGCCATGTGGCAAACTTTGTATAATAAAATGTGAGTAGAAGTGACATGCTCTGCTTATCCCTGTGATATGGCACCTGCCATTGTTCCAGTTGGAGACATTCCATCCAATTGTATTCTTGAGTGGAGGTGATGTGGATCACAGCTGCACCAGACCTGAGATGGACAAATAAACATATGCTTCTGTTGTAAGCCACTCATTTGGAGATCATCACCAAGTGACTCCACTCTTTTTTTTTTTTTTCTTCTGTCATTTTCAATTCTGGCTACTATTTTCCAGATAATTCTCAAATTTTCTCTTCCCACTGATACCACACTTTTCCCAGAACCTGAATCTGAGACATTCACTTGCTTATGGTTAGTTTCTTTGTATTTGCCATGACAGAAAACTGGAACAAGGGATTGAGAAGAGTAAGAGAAAATGAGGTAGAGCCAAGACAGCACTTTCTTATGGAGCAATGAGGGAGCAGGGTGGGGAAGGGCAAAAGGAGAAGGAGAAAAATAATGTTAAGCTCTACGCCTAGGACAGAGCCTGACATTGGGGCTCCATTTCATGACCCTGAGATCATGACGAACCAAAATCAAGAGTTGGATGTTTAACAGACTGAGCCATGTAGGTGCCCCAAAAATGTTTTTATCAAAATATTAAGAAATTGCAAAGAGAAAAAAAATATATTCATGTCTATCTACCCAGATATTTCAGATGTTCTTTCTTCTTTTCTCAGAACAGTCTTTTCTCTGCTATCATTTTATTTCATCCTGAAAAACTTCCCTTAATATTTCTTTTAGAGTATATCTGTCAATGATGAATTCCTTTGGTTCTCTTTTACCTGAAAGTAACCTTATTTCACCTTCATTATTGAAGAATGTTTTTGAGGGTTATAGAATTCTGGGTTGCCAGTGTTTATATCCTTGCTTGTTTGTTTGTTTTGTAGTACTTTAAAGATGTTGTTTCTCTCTTCTCTTGTCCCCAGGGATTCTAATGGTGAGAAGCCAGACATTAACTAGAACTATTCTCCTTGTATGTAATATGTTAATTTTCTCTTGTTACTTTCCAGATCTATTCTTAGTTTTTGCTTTCAACCATTTGAATATGATGCACATAACTTTAGGCTTCTTTTCTCCTTTCTCTACTTGATATCCATGAAGAATCTTATATCAACCATTCTGTTTTTCATCAAATTTGGAAAATATTTAACATAACCTCTTGAATATTTTCCCGTCTGCAATTCTCTCTCCTTCTACTATTCCAGTTCCATGCGCTATAATGTTTGAAACCATAACACAAGTTCTGAAGTCTCTGTTCACCTATTTTTTAATTTTTTTCTCATTTTTTTTCCTTATATAAAAAATTTTATTGACTTATCATGAAGTTCATTACTCTTTCCTCTGCCATGTCTATTCAGCTATTAAGTCCATCCATAGAAATCTCTTAATGTCAGAAATGTTATTATTCAGTTCTAGTATTATCAATTAATTCTTTCTTATTGTTTCCTTTTCCCCATTTGGAACTCACTGTGGCATGGAACATATTTCCAATATGGAATAGCAAACTGGAATAATATACAAAAGGAACATTGAGACAAAAAACAGAATGCACATTTCACAAGGATGATTATGTAATATGTGTGAGTATTTTTGTCATGTATCTGGTTATGAGAACTTCGGGACAATTTGAATATATTATTATAGTGTTATGAAAATGTTATGTTGCTGATGTTACTAGGTAACATAGTCCACTAATGTACCTATTGTTAATTTTTGGCATATGTCCTTGCAATGAGCTTATGCTCAATTATGTAATTCCTAAGGAATCTTAATTAAAAACAAGCCTTTGGGAGTGTTCTGTAGATGTATTTAATGTCATCATGGAGCTACTGAAATAGTTTTACTACTATTATTTCATTAAGAAAAGATGAAGAAATATAGTTATGATAAAACTAACAGTGTCAATGTAAACGGTTAACTTAATTAAATCTTACATATGAGAAGTATTTTAAGCAAAAAATGAAGAACAGTGGTATTTAAGATACTTCTTGAAAAACAGTGACAAAATGAGATTCAATTGTAGTGTACGTATTGTTAATTGAGGAATTTTAAGTATTGAAATGACTTACTAAGAATAAAATTATAAGTTGGTTTTATATAAAACACTTTTGACCTTAGATGTGCTAATAATGTTCTAAAATAATGCACATAAATGTATACACACATCCTACATGTATGGGTGTGTGTATTTGCGTGTCTTATCATGCATACAAACAGCACTCTACCTATCGGGTGATCTCAACTTTCTTCAACCTGGAAGTGAGCCACAGCATCTCTGTTCAGCTTCATGGGCTATAACTAAGTTCATGAGTAAAACTCCTGCACAATGCTCACAGAGAAGAGTCTCAAACATATATGCAGTATCTGATACATAGAATTCTGGTCCATTCACAATAGAGTAGAGATGCAGTATTTGAAATTTGAGCTTGAATTTGTTATCTGTTTAAATTAATAGCAGCTGGGGCGCCTGGGTGGCTCAGTGGGTTAAAGCCTCTGCCTTCGGCTCAGGTCATGATCTCAGGTCCTGGGATCGAGCCTCGCATCGGGCTCTCTGCTCAGCATTGAGTCTGCTTCCTCCTCTCTCTCTCTGCCTCTCTGCCTACTTGTGATCTCTGTCTGTCAAATAAATAAATAAAATCTTTTAAAAAAAGGAAAAAAATTAATTAATTAATAGCAGTTAAAAATATCAGAGTACAAACATGTTACTATAACTCAATCATATCTCAAAGAAACGAATGCAATAGAGATGAAAAGAGAAAATCATTCTAAGCAGGAAAGAATATTTCATCAAGCTAATGTTCTATTATCTTCTGTTGAAGATTTATTTTCTTTTAGGTCATTAAGCTTTACTCTAACATTATTCATCTCACCCAGCTTCCAAGGACTCCTTCCTTGATCTTTAGTTTACATGCAATAAAAAATGTTTTCCATTTTTCCCCATATGTACAAAATAAATATGGTGTATAATAACGATGATGGTAATAATGATAATAGTTTTTTTTTTTTTTTACTCAGGACTCTTCCATAACAAACAATTAAAATTCATCTCAACTACAGTAGAACTCCACTGTATATATATGTATGTGTGTGTACATATGTGTGTGTGTGTGTGTGTGTGTATGTGTGTGTGTGTAGCTGATTAGTTGTACTAACTTGGAAGTTAAGACAGAGCAGGTTTAAGTTGTATTTCCTTCCAATGAATCAACTGATGTTAGAAAGGCCCTGACCTGCTCACCATTGTTTCACTTATTCATTAAAATTACAGTGGTTTCAACAGAAATCTGTTTTTGCCCTTCTCTTAAGGTTCTCTTCCAGTTAGGGCAATTTATCAGAAGGCAATTCCAAACTTAGGAAATAACTGGTCAACAGTCAAGGTAGAGGGATAATCCTGGTTCTTGAACTGGAACATTGATGGAGAACAATTTGTTTCTATTCCCTCTTACCCCTCTACCATGAACAATGCCATATCTTATTGTACTCTACCAAAGAAGTCCTGAACATAACCAATAGAAGGAATAAGGCTGGATAAGATCCTTCCTACCAGTGGGACATAGAATGAATTTCTACAAGAAAGAAGCATTCTGCTACCAGAGGGCAGCTGCATGAACTTAAACAACAATTTTCTACCACATATAATGATAAAGACAATAAAATTACTTTTTCATAAGAACAAAAAATGAGGTGAAATTGTTTGAAGCAAAACAAAAAGATTGAATGTACTCATTATGTGACTCTGAAAGAATCACATTTTAACAAATATGGTCTATTTTCTTGGGTTCAGTCTCATTCAATATCTTTTATTGAACAATATTTATTAATACCATAGAGTCCATGAAAAGTCCGTCAATATTTAAAAAAATTTTTCTTTTGATGGAGTCTGGGTGGCTCTGTTGGTTAAGCATCTGCCTTCAGTTCAGGTCATGATCCTAGAGTCCTCGGATCAAGTCCTACATCAGGCTCCCTGCTCAGTGGGGAGTCTGCTTCTCCTTTGCCCCTCCCCACACACCCACCCATGCTCACACTATCTCTCAAAAATGAATGAATAAATAAATAAATAAATAAAATCTTATTTTTTTAATATTCTTTGTTTTCTTTCTATTTTTGTAATATTTGTTTTACTCCATAACCAGGTTTCTTACAATATAGCAAGGCCTTCAAAAGATAAGATGGAATATTTTCTTAAGCAGACATTCAACTTATTTAAGACCTTATTGATTTTCCAAGATTGATTCAATATTATAGAATATATTAATATGAATAATATACCAGGAAGAAGAAAATTATTTTATAAATCATTAATTAAAAACATAACTTTTAAAATTGCATTAAAATAGGAATATTAGTCAAGACAAGGTTAGGTTGAGTTACAGTTACAAATGACCCAAATCTCAGGGTTTTAGGGCCCCTAACTCTCTCTTTTGCTCCCATAAAGTCTGTGGTTGTTCAAGCCACTCTGCTGAATAATTTTCTTCTATAAGTGGCTTTAGCCTTTTTGGTCATTTCAGTCTTACGGAAATTCCATATCAACACACAGTTTGTTTACTGCCAGAGAGAGGAACCAAAAGAGAGATACAGTTTGGAGGGGATAAAATTATTATATTCATGTGTCAACTTTACCTAGAGTTAATTAGCCAAACCAGTCTTTGGTCATACCTAACTTGAAGGAGGTGAAAATTCAACTCCTATTATGTTGCCTGGAAAGTGAAAAGAACCAGACTCATGAGCTTATTTATATGAGAAATACCTATGTCTGTCTGTCTGTGTATATAAATGTATCTATCTTCTTACTTATATGTGCCCATCTACCTACATATATATATATACGCATTTATATATACACACACAAACCATAATAAAATGTATTCTTAGTGGAGCAATGCTGGTAACATTTTTATTAAAGGCATTGCAATATGTGTCTTCAACTGCTAATCAATGTAATTTCTTTAAAAAAAAGCAAAACTTTAAAACTTACTATTTGAAATGTGGAGACCTACAAGCATTTTTTTTCAAACAATGATTTGTACTCCTAAAAATAAAAGACAACCACATAAAAATAAATAAAAGAAATAATATAAATAGAAGAAATAATATTCAGTAATTGAGATAGTTAAGTATTCAGTAGTTGAGATAGTTAAATATTCATTAATTGAAATAGTTAAAAATTAATACACAATAGCTTCAACATTTCACTGCAAATGTCCTAGGCCAAAAGACAACATTTTCCACAAAAATTTAGTTTATTATATATGAAATAAAGGAAAAAATTAAATTATGTATTATGGCCATAAAAAAAGCATATTATTAAAAGTCACCTAAGAGATTAAGCACAAAAATAATTAGGAAATCTGAAAATTATAAACTTGGAAGAAAGGTATGACTTATATTTGTAAAAAGAAAGCCTACTAGGCATGTATCTACCTTCACAAGAAAACAACAAATTATTATACAATGTGCACCATGGCAACCATAACTAACAATACTGTATTACATACTTGAGAGATGAAAAAACCCACAATTTTTAAATATATTGCTTGCAATGGTCATAACAAAAAGCATAGCTGTTGAAAGCTGTATCAGATTCAAAGTTTTTCTTACAACCAACCCAAAGATATTTGCTGTGGGTACTTAGTCTCTTAAAGAAGGAACAAATGAAGGAATGAAGATATATTTTTTAAAAAATCAAATTACATGCAAATGAGCTACGGAACTATTCAGGAGTCAAACAGAAAGTTGGAAGTTCCAAATAGTCTCTGGACAGGGCCAGAGGGAAATTCCTCTTGTTGCTTAAATGCAATGTGCTTAGGACTCGAGAAGCTTCAAGAATATAAGAATGGAAAGCTGTTCCTGCAGATGTGGAGACAGAGACAACATCCAGGGATGATCTTCCCCTGATCTTAGCCTAATTCTCTCCTACTCCTAAAATCTAATGTGGATCAAGCTGACCCACAAATACCACTATGGACTTTAATAACATAAATAAATGTCATTTTTTGGCTAAGGATTGCAGTCTTAACCTCAAAGACCTGTTACAAAGAGAAAGAGAGAAAACAAATTTGCATAGTCAAAAATTAAGGCTGATACTTATGAATACTTATTATTCAAATATATTTATATTGTTTATCAATGACAGAGAATCCACTGTTACCACGCAGAGATGAGAGAAGGAAAAGGTGGATAGTTTGTGCTTAACGGAGGGAGAGTCCAGAAGAGGGGGAGAGACTTAGCTGACAGTGATGGAAACTTCCACACCAACTCTGAAGGAAGTCTTAGGCCAGAAATCAGAACTAAGTTCTGGTCCTTACTCTACCTCTCATACCCCTACGATCTCAGGAAAAACCATTCATCCAATCTCCAGCTTCAGTTTTCCATCTTGGAAAAAAAGACAATATTTTGAGACAATATATGCTCGTGTGCTTTGTAAAGTTTTAGGTCCTCCATAAACATAAGCTTGGGATTAATGTTCTTACCAAATGTTTACTGAATTCAACCAAAATCGGCCTTGAGTATCATAACGGCAATATGATTGCCAATAAACACTAGTCAGTCTAGAGCTGTCTGTAAGCTGTGTGAATTCATTACAGTAAAGGATCAAACCATGATGAAAGCATTGCTATGATTATTGCAGCTAAACAAGTTAAAACATTTCAAGTTTACTTAAATGACTACAATGGGAGATTAGAAATGACAGATTATTAAAAAAAAAAAAAAGAAGAAGGAGAAGGAGGAGGAGGGGAAGGAGGAGGAAGAGAAGAAGGAGGAGAAAGAAAGAAACCCCATAGCATTAGAAATATATAAAAGTCATGGCTCTAGAGCTGACTAACACAAGCTTATAAGCATTTAAGTTACTTTTCACAGTGCAAATGGTCAGCTTGGGGACTCTTAGTGGAGTTGATCTCCTCCATTTTTTCCCCACACTCTCTGGGTGACTTTAATTAAGGTTTCTGGAGACTCCTCAGAGTCTGTAGATGCTTTGTCTACATGTTGTCTTAAATGCCCTCCTGTCTTAATCTCTTATGATTCTCGCTCTCATGAATTAGGCATGGCTAATCTTGTATACCTAATCACATAGGGAAAGACATGGCTTGAGTCGTCTTCCCAATAGATATAATCTCCTACAGGAAGTCACTGATTCCTCTTTGTGTTTGTAAGGTTACAGTTATGATTCAACAATTTTGTCAGAAACTTGAACTTCTTGGTCCTAATTTTAAAATGATATACTTCAATATTCTAGTGTTTTATCTTTTATTAATTATTATACATATCCAATACATAATTGCCAGTTCTATAAGGGCAGGTCTAACCTATAGGGACAGAGAGCAGACTGTTTGCCTGGAACAGAAGATGGGGAAAAGAAGGTCCAGTAAACATTTCAGAAGTGATGGGGAAATACTCTACATCTTGACTACATTTGTGGTAACACAGATGTATACATTTCTCAAATCTGGTCAAACTATGAATTTAGAGTGAGTGCATTTCATTGTTTTATTATATGTCAAATACTTCATTTTCAGGTTAAACTTACTTAATGAGTAGGTTACTAGGAAAGAGTATGAGTAATATTATATGTAATATTATATGCTTTGCCAGTTCATAGGTTTGTTAAAAATCAATAATAATAATCAATAAACATATGCAAACCAGTATAAGTGCCCCGGACAGTACTTATGTATTTTAGGTGCTTAATAGGTATTTGTTCAATAAATGAACAAATATTACAGCCCTGCTGGCCACATCCTGCTTTCCCTGAAAATAGAAAGGAGTAAAATTTTAAATTTTGCATCTAATGAGGATGGAGAAAAATCCCCATTAGTAAAGGAAAGCCTGATCATTGAGAAAAACTTTACATAAAAATTACTTGATAATAATATGTGTAATAGTTAATAATCTTGAAAGTCCACAATACATTTTAGTCAGATGGGCTAATTTTGTTTGCTTTAGTTCCTTATTTGTAAACCTGTATCTTGGGAATTATCTTATCTGTCTTTCTTTGCTTAACTTCAATCCCTTTGATATTTTTCCAGACAGACCCTCTTTAAATACTTGTCTTCTCAAATTGCACTGGGAGCTGGGAATCCCCTTATAATAACCTTTGAAAAAATACCCTTGATTTTCTTCCTAGCCCATAAAAACTAATTGTGGCATTTCCGCGAAAGGATTTATGGACAAGTAGAGGCATTTAGTTAGGTATACTTAACAGACATTAAACTATGCTATTGATTCCAACAGCTTTTCTTGTGTTTTTCTCTTTGAACACTAATCATGCGGTCCATGACTCTACAACATTCAGTATTGCACTGTAAGCCTCCAGGAGAAATGCTTTCCTGTGGTTTTTAATAGAGGACAGAGCAAATCTCGGTTTATAAAGAGATTGAGAAGTATATTCACCACGTTTAGAGTTAATCCCAACTTCCTGACTAACTCTCTTTTCAAAGGGATTTAGCTTTAAACCCTAAATCTTTCAACAGACGCAAATGGAGAGCTCAGAGGAAGAGTAATGATGAAAATTTTATAATCGCCACAAATTGAAGGAGTTTCTATAGCAATTGACCTATTAACATAATGCAAGCATTCCAATTTATCCCATCTAAAATAGTAACAAGTCAAAAATAGAAAGTGAGTAGCCACTTGAAAATTGCATTTGCTAAAATACATGTGCTTAATATACAATACATCATAATAGGCGAAGCTAACATTTTTCCAATGTTTACTATTTTTAGACACTATTCTAAATGTTTTACATACAATAATCCCACAAATTAGTTGTTATTACTAGCTTCAATTTACTTCAGAGGAAACTGAAGCCCAATTAAGTCAAAGTAAGTTGCTTGTTATGTAACTAGAAGTGATAGAACTGAGATTTTTAATCCTAAACAATCTGGGATCAAAGCCTTTGCCTTTAATTGTAATATTATACACTTCGGCACGATACTAAAGACTCTAAATTGTGTGTTTGAAATTAGCATTTCTTTTCTCCACTCCATATAATCTTTGGATGTGAACTGCTTGAGAAAGGGGGAAAAAAAAACCCAACAACTAAGAAAGGTTATGCTTTGTTGTGTTTTTTTTTTTT
>RCUC01132751.1:0-31969 GCA_003697995.1 Taxidea taxus jeffersonii
CACACACACCTGCACAACTACATACTTTAACAATTTTCAGATTCTTTATTCACCACACCCATCCCATTCCCCAAATACTCTAATATAACTAACTTTATATTGAGATTAAACATTTAGGGAAGGAGAGACACTAATACCTAACACCACTCAGTAATGATTAGTACTTAAAATAACAAACAGCATCCTAGAAAAGTAGACAAACTAGCCAAACAGGGTTTTCAACCTTGAACAAATGAGAAAGCAATTAGCAAACAGGTTTTAGGTAGAACCCTGGTAGTATTGAGCTATGAATCCATCCATGAATAAGAAATATCCCACAGGAATGACAGTGGAATGACAAACATGAAAAAAATCTCAAAGGTTAAAGATATTATTACCTAATTTAAAAACTGCTCTGATTTGTGGTATCTTTGTTCTATACAGTTTCGCGAATCCAAGATTTACGAATCTTTGGAGAACTAAAACACACTGGTCATTTAAAATCACCACCTATAAATTATTATATAAAATAGTTTCTACCCTCTTTGTTGTTACTGAAAAGTTATATATATATTTTTCAAAGCAACAGACATAAATTCAACAGGAAAACCATTGTTATGCGTGCAAGGAAACAAAATGCATTTTCTTTTTATATTCAACAAAAGGTCTATTATTAGTCTCTATTTAGGCCTACCCTACTTCAAATAGTTTTCTGTTAAAGTAAGAATCAAGCAGACTAAAGAAGTATAACAGAAATCCAAATGCCTCTTTATTTATACTCTAGGCAGGGCATTATGACACACCTAACTATACTCTCTAATTTTTAAATGTAGAATTATCACATATTCTACTCCTTAGATTTATAAAATTAGTCACAAAATAACATGACCTTAATGAATATACATCTTCAATATACTATCTTTCAAGATGCTACTCTATGGCAAAACAAAACAAAAATAAACTACAAAAACTACAAACTCTATAGTTAGTTCAAAGAAAAGGGCCCTTAAAGAAAAGCTGAGAGGATCATATTTTATTAATAAAATTACTAATGTCAGGATTCTTCTTCCCACTTACTCAATAAAATCATCAATCGCTTGTTGAAGACCAAAAGTGAAACGACATGCTAGTGGTAACAGTTAAATTTCATAGCTTAGTATGTGTTATTACTGGTCACAGTTGTGCAAAGGAAAGCAGTCAAATTGGAGATGGAGTACAGCACAGAAAATTATCAAGCAAATAAAACTTGGATTTATTTATGTGGTAGGATACTCAACAGTTTCAAATCCTCAATTCTCGTCATTTGCTACAGACTGCCTTTCATTAAATTAACTCTAACTAAATATTGATAACTGAATTGAGTAATGGAAAACAGGTGTGCAACTACACAATTTTCTTTGGTCTCTGGGTAAGTTTGAAACTTTCCATAATAAAAATTACGAAAATACAAAACAAAACAAAACAAAAGCCAAAACAAACAAAAAAACCTGCCACCCTAAACTAAATGAAAAATCACTTGGTCTCAGTGTTTTGAAATTTAAAACTGTATGAAAACAGTTTTAAAGTAACTCTGTATTTGTGTTATTTCATTTTAAAAAATGTCTTAACAAAACATTTATTAAAACTGTATCTTTGTGGGGTGCCTGGGTGGCTCAGTGAGTTAAAGCCTCTGCCTTCAGCTCAGGTCATGATCCCAGGGTCCTGGGATCATGCCCCATAATGGGCTCTCTGCTCAGCAGAGACCCTGCTTCTGCTTCCTCCTCTCTCTCTGCCTGCCTCTCCTCTGCCTACTTGTGATCTCTGTCAAATAAATAAATAAAATCTTTAAAACAACAACAACTGTATCTTTGTAAATCAATGTCCTGCTACCACAGCAGGCACCTACTTTGTTCGTTTTTTGTTTTGTTTTTTTTTTAAAATATGTCACATTTATCCTAATACACATTTTCCAGGCACAACACTATTGTGCGGTGTTCTATAAAGCTGCAATACATGGAATGTTCTAACTCAAATAACCTTTCCTCTAAAGTTTAAAGAGAGGTATAGCAGTTTTTTAAAAAAAGAAAATCAAAACTGGAGTTTTAGAAATTCTAATTTTTAAGAACATCTCAAAAAATTCAAATGAAAGCATTATTTTTCTAAAGAAGTAGTATGGGGCTGTGCACCAAATGACTTAAGTTCTTCTCCAGTGTCTGACACTGTCAGCCAGCCTGACCTTTACCAAGTGGTATGGTGTAGTCAAATGTAGCAAGTTTATACAAAGACCTGAATTCAAGTCTTATTCATGGCACTTGCTGGCCAAATGGCTTCAGAGAGTTAGCAGAATTTTCTGTGACAATTATGTCAGTTTTTTTTTAACTGAAAAATAAAGACTAAAGCTCCTACCTCACAGGTCTGTAGGATGATCAAATATTTTGCAACAGTAAGGTGGTAACGATTTGCAACAGATCTCTCTCTGCTATCATCCAGGGACTCTCTACCCTGACATTCCTTTAGTCCTCCCCTCAAGTAACACACACATACCAAAGGGAACATTACTACATCCCTCAGAGTATGAGAGAGAACCATTTCTGTCATGTAATATCAAATGTTAAAGGAGGAAAAATGCTTTCTCATCAGTAAAAGGAGGAAACTGGAGAATGAATTCAAAGATCTCTCTTTCTGTGCTAGTTTATTATTCTGTATTTGTTGTAAATTTTTATTTAAAAAAAAACTTTCAGGTTTTACTTACAAGGTTTAGTTTCTACTATCAGGTAAATGCTTATATAACAAAAGTTAATTTAAGTCTTTTAGATAAATGTCAAATAAAATTTGGTGGTTAATTGGATTTCAAAAAAACAGACATGGGTGCATGTATCATGTGTTAGAGTTCATATCTTATTGCATTCTATTCTATCTAAGACACAATGCTTGTCTTCAAAACACAGTCAAATTTGAAAGGCTAAAAGAACAACTTAACTATCTGTCAAGTATCTGACTGATTTCAGATTATTTTAACTAAGGCCAATAAATAAAACAAAAAAGAATCCTAAAACTCAATGACTAAAAAATAAGGAGATATAGTAGTTAGATCAACAATCAGGGTAGAGACAGAATTAGAAACACTAAAACTTCAGTAGCTTAAAAAATTATATACACTTCAGGTAACAGTACCTCTATTTGAATATAAATTTGTAGAGTAAGACACAGAACAACCCATTTACAGAAATAAACAGCTAAAAGTTCTCTTTCTTCTAATATTTAAGTATGAGAAATTTTTCCTTTACACCTAAAAGATGAACAATTGCTTACTGAGTAGGATCATTTTTGTTTAACTGTGGATCCTTCATACTACATATCTATGGCTCTAGACTGTTACCATGATGTACTTAATAGAAATTAGCTATTTTGAGAGGAAACAAGAATTATCTAGGAAAGTTGTTAAGAATTAGAAAACTCGAGAGGAGGGTTTTACAACTTTTAGACACACTGAAATTTTTAAATAGTTGACAAAACTTTTTTTTTATAAGGCAAACTAACTTTTAATTGAAAATAGTCTCTGGCCTTTTATTTTTTCTTAATGTGAGAAATAATCACTCTCACTCTCTACGAACTGAGTCAGTCTTGTCATCTATTTAATTCCCCTTACTTTGAAGTATTTCCTGTCTTCACTCCTTGTGACTGTCAGAGCTTACCTTTGCCTCAGAGAGATTAGGCAGCGTCACGCACAGGGTCAGGTCTGCAACATTTTCTCCCATCCACCCAGCTACCCAAAGCAGCTGGCATTCAGTTGATCTGTTTGAGAACTGGTTTACTGAGAGAGAAAGGGAGTGTCCTCTAACTTACATTTATTTGCTGTTTTTACAGGAAGAACGTTCCCAATAGGAATCAAACCAACGGAAAGGAGTTTAAAAGAAAAACAGCAACAACCTACTTTGAATGGGATCTAAAGGTTTGCTTCAGTAAGATTGTTCTCTTCATTTGTCAGTATAATTCAAGTCACACTTGGGAGAAGAGGAAATTAAAGAAACACATTATTTCCTTTCTTTATCCATTGTTCTACAAGCTCTCTTTAAAGTTCCCAAAGGGATAAAAACACAGTTCTAGGAGGTTTTTATCCATATTTTAAATACATCTGAAGAACAGGGATTCATTATCCTTAAAATTCCCCATATTTATAACGCAGCCATGGCTGATCATATCCATCTATCTTTTTTTAAAGATTTATTTATTTATTTATTTATTTGACAGACAGAGATCACAGGTAGGCAGAGAGGCAGGCAGAGAGAGAGGAAGGGAAGCAGGCTCCTTGCCAAGCAGAGAGCCTGATGAGGACCTCGATCCCAGGACCCTGAGATCATGACCTGAGCCGAAGGCAGAGGCTTTAACCCACTGAGCCACCCAGGTGCCCCATATATCCTTTTTTTTTGAAAACAAAAATCTTGTATTATTCTTCAACCACCAATGCCTGCAATTTTGTATTTAAAAAAAAAAAAGTTCACTTCCAAGTGACATTACCTTCTTCATTAATTGCTTCTGCCAGCAGAGGGAGCAAAAAAAACTCCACAAACCCCCCCCACACATTAAACCATCAAATGTTAACCTGCCACCAAAGCAGATCTAGTACTTTACAAATGTTTTAAAGACCTTTGTGTATGCTAGCAATAATTTTAAAAATATACAGCTTAAAATTCAGGAACTCTAGGAATTAAAAAGTGTCTTCTTATCAGGGTCACCAGTATTAGATTTGCAAATATCTAACATAATTTGTTTAAATTTTCATATTCTGCTATTAAATTAAAACATGGAAACCCACTGACACATCTGTCATAGAAGAGGGTCCCTAATAAAAGGCAAGTAGTTACACTTTAATTATTAATGGTAGGACAAGTCTGGACCAAAACAAAGTCAAAAGGAATCAAATAGTAAAACAGAACAAAAAGAGGTTTTAATTTATGAAGTAGTCATCTTATGAACTCATTATAATGAGAAATACATCAGAAATTAAATAGAAGAACTATAAAGAATATATAAAGATATAAGGGGAAAAGAAGCTTACAAATAATGTAAAGTATTTCAAAGGACTATTCCTCTCCCTTTTCATTTATTAGTTAGAATTAAAATACTAAAAGATAAATTCAAAGGCCTCAAAAGAAGATAAATAGCTATAACAGCAATACAAATTTTGCAGTAAATGAAAAATCTTCACTAATGTGAGAGATACATACTCAACAAAAGGACATTTATGAGCAGAATCAATTATCCCATTTTTCAACTCTCTAAAAAAATGGCATGTGATTCTAAAATTACTGGGAGTTACTATGATATAACTAATGCCATTCTGGAATAAATTTTAAAAAGAAAACTGCCCATCATGTAACTTTCAGCCATACTCTTCAGCAGTATATGTGTGCCTCAGTTTCCTCATGTGTAATATAAGACCAGCACTGCCTACCTCACAGACTAAAGAGAAAAGTCCTTCAAGCATCTGGTACAGTGCCTGCCACAACATAGGTCTTGATAAACTTCAGTTTCCTGTCTCAAACTATACAGTGCCAATTTTAAGTATTAGCTCTAGCCATTCAAAAGTAGTTTTAGTTAACCTCATTGAAATGAATCTCTATCTTGCCAAATCTGTAATATATGTAAATGCAGTAATATCTCTAGGTAGGAAAAAAAAAATAACCAAACATTGGTCTTCTGGGCTTGCAGAAATTATATTCAGTGGTGTTTCAAAACTTCTTTCTTGAGGTTCCCTATCCTCCCGTTCAGAAACATATCATCTTTGGGTTCTTTCCAGTTCCATGCCAAAAACCTATCTTTCTCAAAGCCTTATTCACACTTATCCTCTCCACTAAGATACTTTGAGAAAAGTGTGCCCAAAGGCACATAGCAATTTAGTAGCAAAAAAGAACTCAAACTTCTCTTTTATTTCAGAGGCTGCTTTTAACTATTATGCAATACTGATTTTAACTTAAATATACTCTCTCATGGCATCAAATGGAGAAAGGGGGTTAAAGTTCAAGTATCACCATGAATAACAAGATCTAGAGGAGATGATGAACTGGCCACATTACCCTGGCAATGCATAATCCTGTGACCAATTCTTGGTTCGTGAAACACAGAACTAAAACTTGAGAAGTCAAAATTAGGATGATTTTCTTCTCATATGAATCTATTAGCTATCTTTGTTTTATAAACATCTTTTTGGCATTTTTTTTTCCTAACTCATTATCTGAAACAGGTTTCAATAATATTTACCTACCTCTTCCATTTCAAAGGAGTCCTTTTGCTGTGCCATTATATTTCTTATGGATGGGATCGTAAGAGGTGCACATGGCTCTTTCTCAGGTGTGGACCCATGGGCGCTTTTCACCTCGTTGCCATTTTCTGGCTCACTGTGCCTGGACATGTTGAAATCGTTACCTAAGTCAGATTCTACAATACCAGATTCCTCACCCAGTTTATTCTCATGACTTTGCATTTCTTCACTTTGTTCACTTTCAGTTTTCTGGTTAAAATTCCTATTTGCTTCATCACAAAGTCTATCAATGTCAGCATTTTCCATAACAGCTGCTGAACTACCTGATACTTCTTCTTTAACTGTAGCCAACATAGAAGATGACTCTTTCTTCTTTACAATTTTTTGAGACTTTTGATCATTTTTATTGCCACTTTCTTCCATCACTGAAACATTCGGGATCTTTCCTTTTTCGATTGCTGGGGAAGGACTACTACCTTCTCCTTTCTCTGTTTTATCAACACATAAATTTAGTTTTGATAGTGTTTTCATTAAACGATTTGCAGTGTTACTTCGGGTTAAAGGTGGAGGTGAGTCTGTCTCCTTGTTAGAAGTCACTGAAGACATACTCCCAATTCTCTGAAGGGGAGTCCCAGAGACTTGAGAATATAAAGAAGAAAACGCATTGGCCACAGTAGTAAGCACTTCAATTTGACGAAAGCGACCTACAAAAATGAAACAACATTAATTATATATATGTATTTATCTGTTTATATATGTATACATATGTATGTATATATTACTAATAAGTATGTGTGTATATATTACTAATAAGTATATGTATACATATTACTACTTTCCAGAATGCCAATAATTGAACTTAGACCCCAAAGATCTGGTTATAAAACCAGAACTTTTTTCCTTATCCAACATTTAAAAGTTCTCTACATTTACTGGGGAGAGGGAGGAAGATTTTTCACTGTAAGCACTAGAATTTATGTTTTAAGAATTTATTTAAGAATTTATGTTTTATGACTTAAAACCAGAAAGAATCACAAAGTATGACAACTCTGAATAAAACAGAAAAGACCAGCTATTGATCTACAGCTATGGTTCTATTTTTATGTCTTTGACTCCATTAAGACTCTTCCAAATGTTCTCTCAAGAAAATGAACATAAATATGCATTTTATACCTAATTGTTGGGAAGGGGGGAGGTAGGATTGGATTTATAAACCTCTTAAAGCTGTCCCAAGGACCATCTAGGATCCCATTTTTTGGAACTTCTGTGCAACAGAGAAAAATAAGATATAATATAAATAAAAATAAGCAAATTAGCCATGCTATTTTAGATATATAGAAAAGCACCTAAAATTCACTGACTTTATTTAGTAGTAACAAGTCTCTCCCCTACTTCTTCCCTTTTTGAACATCAGCAATCTGGAGATAAGTTTAAGATAAGTACAAGGTTCTACTGTCAGTTATAGTAACACTTAAGAATGAGAAGAGGGGAAAGTTAACTACTATAAATAGAATAATAAAATTCAGAATAAGTAAAATAGCTATTGTGTTAACTTCAATAATTAAGTTTCCAGTGTTATTCCTAAAAATTAATAAGGTTTTAAAAAATAAGACCATCTCACTGTGGATGCTAATATTTAAAAACCTTACTTGTTAAAGCATAATTTGGGTTTTCTACTTCCATCCGTTGCATTTGAGCACTCAAAAATACTTTAATATCTATCCCTCTGGCAAATGATGATGAATTAAAAAATCTGGAAGGAATTTTAGAAGCAATATCTGGTTCATCTCGTCCAAATCCAAGATTATAAAGAATTTCTTCAGGATCTTCCTCATAAAGTTCCAACAATTCTGAAACACTACAAAAAAAAAAAAAAAAAAAAAGAAAGAAAGAAAGAAAAGAAACATCAAGATATAAAATAAGTTTACAGTCCACACCACATTATGAAAAAGAGCTCTTGCTCTTTACACCATTATTTATTTCAGCATCTTTGTATACTGTGTACTAAAAAAAAGAGTCCATTCTTTCAAACTGTTAGGACTGGAAAAAAGAGCTAGTTCCTGATCAGATACTCAGTAAGACTCCCAAAATGATTCCTCACCTTATTTTTTTTGTCATTTTAAAAGAGTCCCAGTAAAGCAGCTAAAACAATTAGAGGACTGCTGAGAGAGAATAAGGAATAAACAGATTAAGAAAGAAATGAAAAGGGAAAACACACTGGGAAGGTGGTAGCACAGGACATTCTGCAGAATATGAGCTTTTCTGCTATCTTTGGCTGTCACTGAGGATGCAATGCAGGTAACAAGCTGAACTCAGAAAGGGAGGGAGGGGCCTACATTCAAATTTTCTCTAACCACTTTCACTCAGGAAGTAGGAGGAGTAAGGAAGGTATGGAGAAAGCAGGTTATTCAAAGGTAAGTTCTTGCTCTGATTCTATAGAGAATTAAACATTTCTTATCTCTTCTTCTTCACAACAGTGATAATCCACCTTAGGAGATTTACTGAGAAAAATGTTAGAGATGAAACTTGAACTGAAGAAAATTTCAATTTGTTTCAGAGAAAATGCTCAGATTCCAATACAATAATCTGCATAACAATTTAAACTGGTCCCATAGGCCCATGTACTTGCCTATTTTAATACATATTTTGAAGAACTTTGATTTGGTATGTTGAAGATAAGTCTATGCTTAAATATCAAACTTCATATTAGAAAGGTTTATTGATTTTATGTTAGAATAACTCAAGACCCTAAAAAAAATGGAGAATTTTGGAAGAAGTTATTCCACTATGGACTTCCTCTTTCAAGTTGTTGATAAGGCTCAGAATACTCATTATAACAAAAATTCCAGCAGCATTATAAACACATTTGCTGCTTTTTCTTTAATCTTAACTTTTTTTTTAGAAGCAATGAATACAACGTTTGGATTCTTTTTAATTTCATACTATCAAGCCAAATCCAAGACTGAAAAAGTGGTAAGAATAGGTCATCTATAACACAATGTAACTAGTATAATTTCAGAATAAGTTACCTTGAAACTGTCCCACTACTTTTCCCAGATCCAGTGGAATTCATACTTCTTCCTTTCTGATGAAACTGTAGTCTTCTCTCTTTGGCCAAGATATTATTGCTATAAACAAAATTAGATTATATAAAACCTTATTTTCATTAATGTTCTTCATTTTTAAAAAGAGAACAAACAGCACAGCTACGTACCAGTTTTCAATTTGAGTATCCGTTTCATGGAGGTGGTTGGCTACAGGTAAAAGAATAGAGGCAGAGCAGAATTGTTAGTAGGACAGTAACTGTGATATAATCATCAAGAAAGCAGATTAGCCAAATATTACAGCTAAATGCCTACAATCCCAAAATCTTGTCTTGGTTCATTAAATCTGAATCATTAAAAGTCATATACAGATCAATACAAACAGAACCAGTAGCTTCAGGAAATTGTTTTAATTTGTTAGCACTGTGTAAAACAATTCCCTTCACTGAATGTTTAAAATAAAAGACATACAGATAACCAATTAAATTTCTTTAATAGTTCGAAATAAATAAGAAGATACACAGCATTTGTAGTAAACGTGGTTCTAATTAATATATTTAAAAGCTGTTATTAAAGAGGACCTTAAAAGCAAAAACATGATTTAGCATTATTTCAGTGTGGCAACAGTATACATAAATTTCCACTGTGCTTTTAAAAAGGCTAAAAATTCATCCCAGTTACAACCAATTTTTTATGTATCTACTTTGAAAATTTCTATTCATTTCAAAATAAGTTTTCTTAAAAAGTTACTTTACTTTTTAGTTTCATCCTAGACTTAAACAGATAAGTATTGTTAATGTTAAGTTTAAAGTGAGTTAAATTGACTGCATTTAGCTTTTATAGACAAATACAAAGAACGGGAATAATTACAAACATATCTATTTCAGTATGCCAGATTTTTTTTTGACTTCTGATCTGCAAAGTCATGGCAATTTTTTATATTTCTTTGTACATCCACTCAGAAAGGTGCCTAACATATCGGATTCAATAAATATTTACTGAATGAATGAAAATAATCTTGATGTAATTTTCAGTAACACAACATAATATTTCCATTCTTCTCTGGAACTTCCTTTTAGGTTTTGGTGTCCAATAAACTCACTCAATATGGATGAACAGGCAGAACAGAAATAATTTTGGGGGCAGTAAAAATACACGCATGATATAATGATAGACAACATATCATTATACATTTGTCTAAACCATGGAACATACATGACCAAGAGTGAACCCCAGTGAAAACTATGGACTTCAGGTAATGATGATGCCTCATTATGGGTTCATCAATTATAACAAATGTAGAACTCTGGTGGGGGAAGCTGATAATGCGGGAGGCCATGTATTTATTTAGGCAGGAAGTATAGGGGAAATCTCTATACCTTCCCCTCAATTTTGTGAACTTAAACCTATTCTAAAAAAAAAAAAGTCTAAAAAAATTTCATTTTGTGAAACTAAGTCAGATATCAAAAGCGCTATTTACAGTAACACTGAAATGTGTTTTAGTAAGGGCCTGACAATATGCTCAACTGTACTAATTGGGAAGCAGTAAGTTTAACTTCTTTATAGAGTTTATTCCCTGAAAGCACATTAACTAAAATAATAAAGCCTAATATAATCACATATTCTGAAGTTAGAAGATTAGAAGTTTCTAAATAGGTAATCTACCTTATGGACTGAATTAAAACAGCAAAAGATCAAGGATATTACATTCAACGGATAAATTCACTAGTCATCATTATAATCTAAGAGATTTACATTTTAAGTCTTTTATAATTTGAAAAGATTTAATAACATTTTTATTTTAATTATTTAATTTAAAAAGATTTAATAAAATCCTTAATGCTTTTTGATAAAAAGCACACATTCATAACCCAGCTACACAGCTACCAATAATCTTCCAATACCAGTAAAATAACAAAATAATAAAAAAGTTTAATTCTACATTGTGGAAAACTTTACTATAAATCTACTGGACTAGATAATAACATCAGTGAAAAGTTAAACATGGCACAATGCACTTTTAAGATATTAATGCAGTCTGAAATAGACATCAGCATAATGATCTCTAATTAAATTCTAATAACTATTTTGTTTTTGTCCCTTAGTGTTCTAAAAGTCTGGAAAAAGAGAAAGGGGGAAAGATAGGAAACACTTGAATGCAAAAAGAAAGGCCACAGCTGTAAGTCTGACATAAGGCTACCTCACACTAAAAATAAGCTTCAATTTAGTCTTCTCATGTATAAATATTTAAGTTTCCTTCCTTCTGGCAGGGCAATTCTTCCCTCAGTTCTATGACCATTGTTTGCCCCCAAACAGTTCCTTTAACCAATTAAGTCCAAGGAACACATGGACACTTCACAATGGTTTTCAGAGCCATTTCTACAAGCATCCTACAGGCTCTGACTAGATTATTAACAAATAAAGGCTCTGTAAAATGTGTCTGAGCCATTTTCAAGACCTTTTAACTTTGGCACTGAGGACTGTACACCTGAAAGCACTCACTTTTTTCTTTTTAATTTTATACCTATATGAAAATACAGTACTTCCGAACAAATGTACCTTCAGCTCCCAAAGACAAATCATCTTCAAAACTGCCTCCATTTCTCACAAGCACACCTGAAAGAAACATTAGAAGACTCATCCTGGTGTTCTGTTTTTGAAATCATAGTTTTAGCTAAAGTTCATAGTTCATAGTTATGAAATCATAGTTTTAGTTAAAGCAAACTGACCAAGCAAAAAAATAAGATACAATAAAGTATTTCAAACCTGAATGTACTCATGATTCTGATTATATCACTTCAAAAATCAGGTATAAGCTTTACTCTATCGCAAACAAACCATGACTTGCAGCCACGTAAAGTTGTTAAAAGCCCCCATATAGGCTATTTTATACTTACTTTGTCTTTGAAGATATTCATTTAGCTAACATCTTATCCAAGAGTTTCATGGAAAATCAGATCCTGGAGCAATCATTTCTTTTACCTCCCTCAACAGTCAGGAACTCAAGCTAGACTTTTCTAATACTATAAATGTTTTTTACATGCCTTGCCACTACCTGCACGTTCTTGTTGTACTTTGAACTTTAGAATTCTGTCTTGCACAGGTGGTAAAATTTCAGGTGTGGCAATTTCAGTTAATGTAAGCAAAGAAATGCTGCACTAAAGCTGACCCAGTTCACTCAGTATTTGTCTTATATTTCAATACCATATTTCTACATTTCACCAGTCTTCATAATATCTAACTAAACAAAAATATGAGTTTCACACTGGGGAAATTTAGTAATTTTCTTAAACTATCCACTGTTTATGGTTTATGACAAAATTTCTTTCTTTTGGCTTTTCTCTCAGAATGGCATAGTTTATAAAGTGAACATTACTTTTATAATTTATTTATGTATACATTCACTCAAAGGACAAATAAAGTAGGGCTCTCATAAAGAGCATATTTAGAAAGGCAACTTTCTCTTACCCTTGAGCGTATTACTGCTTTGCTCATCCAGTGAGGCTCCCAAAGGTGTACTGAAACCACATAAACATATAAACCTTAGTCTTAAAAAGCTATCTGGAGAGTTGTCACTGCACAATTTTACACTTAAAGGATCATAGCCAAGCAAGCTTCTAATCACAGTTTAACTCTCCTCCCCAAACACAAAAGGAATGCAAGCATATTACATAAGTAATATCCTACTAACTAAGCAAACACCTATCCTCAAGTCAGTTCACCAGGAATGATTTAATCACAAATTTGATCTGCCAACAATTAAGAGCAAGAACTATAATTACAAATGATATGAATTAGCATTTTCTTTACAAAAACAGAAAAAAAGAATGTCAGCAGGCATTAAGAAAATGTCTGCTCCCTTCAATCCCTTCCCTAGAAACAGGAAACAGAATTAAAAGAAAACAAATCTTTACTTTAATAAAATTTAAAAGTCAGAGTCTAGTTAGAAATAAGGCTCAACAGTTTTTTTAAAACGTCATCTGTTAAACCTATCACCAGCATTTTAGGGCATTGCTCAGTGCCTCCTTTACCCCAACTATCTTGGTCTAAATGGAGAAGTTTAAGGATTTTTTTTTTCTGTTTTTAAACTATGAAATATACATAAATTCATTTAACTCTAAAAACTAAAAAGCTGGCTTGAGAATCAACCTTAGAACCAGCCATTGCTAAAATTCTTTCACATTCTTTCTGTTCAAACACAGATAACTTAGAAATCTTTTTTTAATGTGAAAATGAAAATTTTTTCACTTCTTTCTCAAAACTAAATTATATTAAGAAACATTGTTTTATTTTGAAAGTTCTGTTTTGTGATTTAAACCTTTCATCAGTAACAGTTTATACCTGTTAAAAATTCACAATCAGATATGAGATCATAAAAATATCAGTCTCAAAAAATATTACTGAAATGACAATTTAATGTTAAAACTTTCTGCAAGCAAATATACAAGCAGTGGCAGTTCTTTGAAAATTAGTGCTTTTGAAATGTGAAAGAATCACAACTACCATAAAGACAATAAAAAACTTTGAGCTAAGTTTTTTCATATATTAATAAAATTGGAATTTATGCCTTTATAAATTCCTTCTTCTTGCCTGGGCTACTTTCTTAGGACAAAACACTATATTACTCCTTTTGCAGATGTCTCTACGGGTGGATGCACTAACAGAAAATGGAAAATAAAGAGAATATAACTGCCATTCTCCTTCCGAAACAAGTTTCTCACTCTTAAAACAGCTCTCTTCCAAATTCTCTCAAAAACTATCCTTTCTTAGATGCTATTTCAAGCAATTTATTTCCACTTAGCCAAAAAAATGATTATCAAAATAAAGATCCCCCCTTTAAAGGAGCGACAAATGGTATCTTTATTCAGGACATGGACAGCAATAAGAAAAAAAAAAAGTAAGAATGTATCAAGGGGGAGGCTTTAGACCACTTATAATGTACAAAGTAGGTAGATGCCTAACTCTGAAAAGGATCCTAAGCTTGTAGAAAAAAAAAAAAAACTAGAGTTGCATATATCCTAGTAGTCAAATCTGTGATAATATAGCTAACATTACAAGACTATGCTAGCTTTCCCAGGTACAAATGAATGCCCCTTTTGTACAAAATAGGTGCAACTATAAGAAATAAGAAAGAAATCTACACAGGAAACCTATGAGGGAAGGAACAGCAAATTATAGAATCTGCCTACATAAAATTAGCAATAAAACTTTTGGAATTTTCAAAGATGGTTTGTCTGATGAATACCATTTGCCTCCTGCATTTATCTTACAAGATAAATGTACTGTCTACTTGATATGATCACATATCATCTTAATTCCTATACATCATAAAATAAACACAATGTGATTTTTCTCTTGCTGTTAAACATTTTTGATTCATCTTTAGATGAATCACAAGTAGGCAGAGAGGCAGGCAGAGAGAAGGTCCATATACTTCTTCATATCTCAAAGGGTCTATGACACCCCCAATAAAGATTAAGGAGTTTTGTACTTGAAAAGTGCTTCATAATTCATAAAATTACTCAAAAACCGGGTAATTCATCAAAACAGGACATCAATGGAGTTGTGGCCAATATTTTATCGGTGTTTAGGGAAGAAAAATAAGTTGGCATATATAAAAATCACTTCTCCTTCCTCCAAAATACACTTCCCTACCTCTGGTAGGTACCTGAACAAAAGATTAAGAAAAGCCCAAAATAAGGGATGCCTGGGTGGCTCAGTTGGTTAAGCAGCTGCCTTCGGCTCAGGTCATGATCCCAGCGTCCTGGGATCGAGTCCCACATCGGGCTCCTTGCTTGGCAGGGAGCCTGCTTCTCCCTCTGCCTCTGCCTGCCACTCTGTCTGCCTGTGCTCTCTCTCTCTAACAAATAAATAAATAAATAAAATCTTTAAAAAAAAAAAAAAGAAAAGAAAAGCCCAAAATAAGATGGCAAATATGGGGCACCTGGTGGCTCAGTGGGTTAAAGCCTCTGCCTTCAGCTCAGGTCATGGTCTCAGGGTCCTGGGATGGAGCCCCACATGAGGCTCTCTCCTCAGCAGGGAGCCTGCTTCCCCCCTCTGTCTCTGCCTGCCTCTCTGCCTACTTGTGATCTCTGTCTGTCAAATAAATAAACAAAATCTTTAAAAGAAAAAAAGATGGCAAATATGTGCTGAAACAAACACCTTAACCGCGTTAAAAAGTAATATTCTTCATATGAGATTTTACAAATAAGAAATAAACTGGAAAAAAATTAAAATATAAAACACCCCTTTTTTACTGTAATAATATTCACTTGCAATACAATTCATCTCCTCTTGTACTTTATCAAAAATTTGTACTAGTTGCCAAAGCATGTAGTTAGATTTATGCCATTTGAATGCCTTCAAAGCTCTATTTCCCTTCGGGCATTCCAGTGCCATTTAACAAATGCACATCCAAGGAGTAAACTTCAAGAACAAAGCTAGCTGGTTTTATAGCTGTCCAAATAGAATTAAGGCACAAAAATAAAATTAAAAGCCCAGTTCGTGTTAAGTAGATTAAATTCATCTAAAACACATTTGAAAGGGAAATAATTCCATGCCAGTTATACAGATGTCAAAACAAAGGCAAAATAAAATACTGTGTGAAATGTGAAAATCCTTTCGAATAAAAACAAGGCAAGAATAATAACACTGCATGATTATTTGTTTCATCTGATCTCTGATGCTAACATCATGCACAGGCGCTGAAGTCCTAACAACTGTAAAGTCAACATTGTCACCAAGAATCAGCGGTCACAGCACTCCATTTCTAATCTTTTGGAGGAGGAAACTATCCACCGGCTCACTTTCCGGCTTACAGCTCGAAACGGCCACGGGACCCACAGGAGCTGCGGCCCTAGTGACTCCGCTCGGGAGTGCCATCTCCGCGGATCTCCCTTTGGGACGCGGCCGCGAAAGCGAACACTCACCGGCAGTCCTTGAGCCATATCGCAATCTTCTCGTTGGGCACGTTTCCTGCGGGGCAGAGTGAGGGGACAGCTCGTTACCAACCCCGGGGGACTCCCACCGCGGGGTCAACCTGGACACTCCCATGTAGGAAAACCTTCTGGGGGGTAAAAGCAGCCTAAGCACCATGTCTTAGTGTCCATCTGAAGGGAAACGAGATGGCACCGGGGTGTCTGTGTTGACTCTGGAGACGTTTCGCCAAGCGCACGTATTTAAAGGTCCAATGTGTCCGCTTTCGCCCGGCTTATCAAGCCCTGGGGGATCTTCCAGAACTCACAGCAGTCACCCAGGGCGCACGAGACTTTCCCCCCGCCCGCCAGCCTGCACCTCCCGGAGTCCTCCGCCCGCCGTGGCTCGGCCGGGTGCACAGACCTCTTCCCGCCGCCGCCGGCAGCTTCGCGCCCGGGAAGTCCTCCTCGTCGTCCTCGTCCTCGTCCTGCGTCGTCGCTTCTGTGGACAGGTCCTCCGTTTCCGACGCCTGCCAGGAGCCGCGGCACTTGGCCCAGGCCTTCCTCCTGCGACTCGCCACTTGCCACTCCAGTTCCTCCTCCGCCTCCGCCGACGCCACCAGAGGCCGGTCCATGGCCGCACCGGGGGCTCCGCTGCCGGAGCCTGAGTGAGACACGGCGGCAGCGGGGACCCCCCGCCCCTGCTGTCAGCGCCCAGCCGGGCTGGGGGCCCCGGGAAGCGGGAGCGGGCGCGGGAGGGGGCGGAGGAGGAGGAGAAGAAGGAGGAGGAGGAGGGGACGGGAGGGAGGGAGGGAAGGAAAGGGAGGGAGGGGGCAGAGGGCCGGCGCTTCACATGTAGCCGGCCCCGCACGGCGCTGGAGCGCGAGCAGCTGGAGCGAGCGCGGCTGAGAACGAGCGCCGGCCGGCCCGCCCGGGTCCCGCCTCCCGCCTCCAGGCCCCCGCCTCCCGCCTCCTCCCGACACGCCAGGGGCCCGGTCGGCCGCAGCGCGTCTGCGCGCCCCTCCTTCGGCGGCGTCCCACGCCCCCTTCCGGCCAGGGGCGGGCGGGGCGGAGCACGGCTAGGCGCGCGCGGAGTGGGGCGTCGGGTCCTCCTCGCCTTGGCCTGCGGAGTGGGCGAGATTTGTTTGCTTGTTTGTTTGTTAGAGATCTTTGTTTCCTGTCAGCTTCTCTCGAGAAAACCTGTGGGAAGGCCAAGTGCCGCCCTTTACCGCTTCAAAACAAGTGTCGGCTTAGGCTCGCGGACTTAAGTCCAAGGAGGTTAAAGACGAAAAGAAAGGCGCGTCATTGGTATTTGTCAAAATGTCAAACTGGAGAAGACCAAACTTCGTGAAGTGCTACTTTCATGCTTAAGAAAGTTATTTATGGTTTTGTTAGGTATGAAAGTGAGTTGAGAATGTTTAATCTGAAATTCCACAGTGAAATTGGACATAAAGATGAAGGAAAATAGAGCAAGGAATGGCTAGGGAAGTGTAGAAATATTTGCTTGGATTTTGGTGTTTACAAGATGCTTCAAGAAACAAATGATGTTAAAGTTCATAACTCTTTTAAAAATGCGGTTAGTCATCCCCCCCCTTTTAAATCTCACTTAGTATAAAGACTAAAATCCTATTCAAATATCACACACCGACTTATGATGGTTTACCAATATCTACAAGATCATATCAAAAATCCTAACTAACTTTCCAGAGCCACCATTATATTCTGGGCCTATGTGATGTATGTAATGTATGTACTAGCATCTCATTGTCTTGAAATTTCACTTTATTCTTTTTTTGAATCTTAAAAGACTTTTCAGTCTTTAAGAGTCCAAAAGCAAAATGCAGCTAACAATTAATGGCCCTTCAGAATAGGCTAGAGCCTAGTCCCCTGTAGGAAAGGTAAGCAAGAAAGAAAGGGAAGTAGCTGGAGAGGAGGCTCTGAAAGGGGTGGTCAAAAGCCACACAGAACAAAATATGCTGTCTTCACATTTTCATTCTGGGCCCTGACAGATAACACCATTTTCATTTGGGGCTCTCAGCTTCAACTCCATTATCCCCATGTGCTGTTGCTGTCTCTATGTCCTTGCATCTCAGATTATTGCTGTTCTTTCTGTCCTATACTTTTATGAATTTCAAGATCCGAGTCAGAACTTTTCCTCAACCACATCTTTCTACTACTTCTGGTCACATCTCTCCCACAATTCCCTGATACACAACTGAATGTCTAGGTCACTTATGTTGAGACTGAATTGTGCAATAAATAATATGACTGGCCTTTGAGGGTCTATGTTTGACTTCCCAGCCACACTAAACTGTGAGAGATTAAAGAACATTATTCTGTATTCTTGTACCCTCTATACTTCTAGTACAGTGCTAATACCACCAGGAACGATGACTTCTGTTGAGGTAAATGTTCTGTTCATTACATTCTTCAGGATGGACAAATGGATAAAGTATTTGCTTCATGTTGTTTTTCTAAGGCCTAATTTTTTTTTTTAAAGGTTTTAGACTGAAAGAACGTGTGCATGCCAGAATGGGGGTAGGGTCAGATGGAGAATGAGACTCTTAAGCAGGCTCCACTACCAGCACAGAACCCATTGGGGCTGGATCTCACCACCCTGAGATCATGACCTGAACTGAAATTAAGAGTCTGGCACTTAACTAACTGAGCCACCCAGGTACCCCTCTAAGGCCTATTATTTTTTATTTAGCTTTGTTGTTTAAATACTTTTAGACAGCAAAGAATTTTTGAGAAAGGCAACAGTGAACTATATTTTAAAATTTAAAAACCAACCACCAGAGTCAAGCTATAAAGAAAGGGGTAAGGGGGATGCCCGCAGGTAACATTAGAATAGAATATAGAAATTGTTGAATCTCCAATAGCACAATTGTATGTTTTCTTCTACATGAAAATTTTTAATGCGAAATACTGAGGTTACAGAAGTAGTTGGCAAGGAGGGACGCCTGGGTGGCTCAGTTGGTTAAGCGACTGCCTTTGGCTCAGGTCATGATCCCAGAGTCCTGGGATCGAGTCCCACATCGGGCTCCTTGCTCGGCAGGGAGCCTGCTTCTCCTTCTGCCTCTGCCTGCCTCTCTGTCTGCCTGTGCTCGCTCTCTCTCTCTCTAACTAATAAATAAATAAAAATCTAAAAAAAAAAAAAAAGAAGTAGTTGGCAAGGAAATCCTTGAAATAGCAAGCTATTAAAAGGTTTTAATTGCATTCTCAGCTTTGAAATTTTAAAAAATGCCCAAGGTGTTTAATTTATTTAGCAACGAATGCCATATCACACATGAGAAGAGTCTTGTTATTTGCTTATTCAAGGATCCCCCCCAAAAGTACTGTATTTAGACCAACTGCAAATCCACACTGCAGAAGCTCTGCATAAAGAATAATGTCTGATTCACCTATGCTTACAAGGTAGAGGAATAGACAAATTTATATAAAATGTGGATAATTCCATTCAGCAAGTTGTAGTGGAAACATTAGGGTGTTTGGTGTCAGACTGAAGTTTGAAATCTATTTCTGTGTCTTTCCAGTTTTATGGCCTAAGGCAAGACAGCTATTATCTCTGGCCATCACATTCCTCATCTGTGAAATAGCAATCATGATAACAACCTTCCTAAATGATGTGAGCATCACATGGAATCACATGGAAGTAGATGCTCAGGATAGCTGCTGGAACTGTTATATTGCAGAAGGCAAAAATCAATTCTATGATAAGGGGATTGTTCTTATACTGGTAAGTGACATCTACATACTAATGTAGATGAATTTTTTTAAATGGCCATAACTTCAGGCTAGGACAGAAAACATACTCTGGTTAGACAGTTTTAAATGGAAAAGTTTATATCAGAAATGAAACATTATGCTCAGTTTAATTACTTTAGTTATTTTCTGTTTTTTCAGATCTTAAACAAATGCTTCAAAATTACTAAACAAGATTTACTATTGGTTAAGCTAAGGCATTTTGTTCTAGTTATTGTATTGTTTGTTCAATAATATGTAATCAAAATTTTATGCATCAAAATTTTAATAATACAGAGTGATCAGAAAGTGGTAGCATTGCAGTTTACCAAATTTTTACCCCTTGTTAAGACAAAAGGAAGCTGGGAGGTATAAGCTAAGTAGAATTGCAGATTAAATAAACAGAGCAGCATTTTTTATTTCAGTAGGATTGCCTGAGAAAGAATTCTGTATGAAATAAGTTTGGAAAACACTATATATTATATCCCCACCTCTCACACCCCAATCCAGTCACAATAATGTAAGAGACTTGAGAAGTAAATTCTCAAGATTTACTGGGAAAAAAGAAGAAAACTGGTTAACTTCATTTTACCCAGTATTTTCAAAATTCATTTGAACATGAAATCTTTTGGGCCTGCTTAGTATAGCTATTAACATTTTTAGGGATACCAATGGAATAATTTGCAACAGGATAAAAGAGGATGAAAGGAAAATATTATTCAATGACTGAAATCTTTGAAAATAAATCTTGGTTTATTTACAATAAAGGTTTATTTACAAACCATATAAATGAACAATGAGGAAAGGTGGTTAGTCTGATTTAAGATTTTTTTCTGATATATTTCTTTAAGTCATTATTAGTCATGAAAATATTTCTACTTGTGTATATTTTAAAGTAATAAAATTCATTTGTATAGTCTATAACTTGAGCCTATTATTTATCCTTAGGGTTTTTACACATTAGGAAGAATTTAGGGAGTATTATACTAGCTCATTATCCTCCTAAGTAAGCATTAATATAGCATAACAATCTGCTATTTTGGTTTCTCTTATTTTCTCAAGTACACACCAGAAGGAGAAGCAGGTGTTAATACCACTGAAACTTTGCCTTGAAGATTATTTACATAATCTGAGTAAATTTACATACTTTCTAATTTGTGCATGTTAAAAACGTGTCATTTTATCACTCATTTCACTGTCCTCAGATCACAGTTTCTTCAGTTTGTCATAGGATGTAAATTTACCTTCTCCATGGTAAAACCTTGTAGATAGCTTGTTTTTATTTTTCCCCCCAGTGGCTCAATTCTTTGGTGTTTCTGAGCAACAGGTAAGAATAGTTCATCTATTCTTCATCAACAATTGACTGAAGCAAGATTATGTAACAGAATAAGCTTTATTTGGTCTGTTTCATGAATTCATGAAAATTTAGATCAGTCCTTTTTTCTTTTTCTTTTCAGTTCTGCCTTAAATATTGTTTTAAAGATTTCTGACGTCTTCAATCATGAAAGCTTTTGAAGAGGCACATCTATCAGTATTAAATACTCAGTTTATGCCACTTGATATTAAACATTTTTATGCTGACACAACAAAACAAGAGGTTGTCATTATTCCATTTCCCAGTTTTAACACTGTCCTATCATATGATCAATGTCTTGAAGGATACATTCTTCCTATTTTAAGAATGATTTCTGGCTTATATCACATATATTATTATTCCCTATTTGAAGCCACTTAGCACTTTAAAAAGTTTCACAATGCATATATTTGGAATTATATATTTACATGTAAATTTTCCTGCCTCATTTTATAAGAATCAGAAGAGGTTGGGACTACATAACCATATCTAATACTAATGTATCTTTAAAAGCTTTAAATGGTACTGACCTCATAGACAGTTCTTTAACACACACACACACATGCACACACACACAATGTCTTTTTTAAAAATAATTCTTATGTGTGCCTGAACCTGAATAAATATAAACTGCACTGCCTCTCCCACATTTCCCTTCTCTAATCTCCTTTCTGCAGCTCCTTCATGACCATCTCAGAACAAACACAATCTGCATTCAGAACAGGACCGTTTACAAGTTCAATGGAGTTATTTTGGGTGAGTCATTGAAAACACAGTACAAAACCTTTCCTCACTCACCAGAAATGCATTTTTAAAATAAAGCCAAAGTGAACAAGGCTTGGCAAGTTTGAGGGTGGACAAAATGGGGAGAGAGAAGGGTTTCTGCCAGACTCAAACAGGATTTTGCTAAACCATTTTTGTCTATTCCTTACATTCAACTCTACCAATTTTTCTTACTATACTAACCAAAAAGTATAAGATTGAGCAGGTGGGACATCAAAACACAAACATTTCAGTTCAACTACCACTGTGATACGGAGTAGAACCAGCAGATCCCTCATATTTTAGCATCAGTTAAGTCCCCCTTTTTGTCATTCTTTAATTCAGAAGCTATAAGATGTATCCACTGAATAATCTTTTTTATTCTGATTAAATCAATTTTGACAAATTAGTAATAATTATAGGCATTTTTAGAAAGTTGTATATAAATTCAGTAAACAATTCTTTAAAATTGCTAAAATAAGGGAAGTTCCATGAGAGTTAAACAATAAAATATTAAAGGAAATAGAGCTATAGAGACAGAAAATAATAAGATAGTTCCTAAAAAAACTTTTGAAATTGAATTAATATAATGTAAGTCTATACACAGGGCTTGATACATTTTAGATATTTAACAATCAGGTATTCAAGATCTATGAATCAGTGTAGATTATTCTTTATCTATCTATATAACATATTACTCACCCTTTATCCTGCAGAGAACTTTCTAGCAGAAATACAAGTAATTACTCTTCCACAATTTGGTACAAATCAGTTGAGGTTCACATCTCATGAATGAGGAGAAACCTAGAAAGAATCAATAAGGAGAGATTCTTAAACCTATAATGATAATTCAGAATTCCTTTGCTATAAAATTTGATAGTCCATGAAAGCCACCTTTAACACAGGTTGACTCAGAAAGTTACTTTGTGGTAAAGGACACAGCCTGTTGGCGGCCCTATGGTTAGAATTGTTCACCAAGGGTCTATCTCTAAGCTATGGGACAATCCAGGTTCTACTAGATGGAACTATGCAAATGTTCTCCTTGAACTCCCTGCAAATTATCAGTTTCCACAAGTCAGGAATGAAAACTCTGTGTTTGAAATTAATCTGGCTATGAAAGCATTAGGGTCATAATAAACAAACACATATTTCCTGCTGTAGTTTAAGAGCATAGCCAAGAACTCTGGTTTCCCACATTTGGGGAATTTTTTCCTTTTCTTTTATGGTTAGGCAATTGTTTTTAAATTATAAAGTAAGTACTTATACAGCCTTCAAAGCTTATCTCAACAATCTAAGAATGATTTTATCACATTTAGTTATATTTAAATATAATCAACAAATGATCAAAAGTTAAAGCGACTAAATATCTATTGATGGGAACCCAAAACTAAGAGCCTCCCCACAATCTTATTTCAAATCAAACAGAAAAATGAAGCAAACATCCATTAAATTTCTTTGCAGCAGGCAAGAAAGGTAGCATATTTGGCATGGATTACATTAGCACTAAATCAAACAGCTTAAAGTTATGTCTATTAATAAGTTGTTATTATATAAAAGAACTACAGGGTAAAGGTCAACACACAGGTTGTTTTGGTTAATTTTTTAAAAATCCCCTGAGCCAGTGTCTTTCCAATTTTCACTAGTCAGCCAAGTTGGCACCTTAAAAACCTTTAAATACTGTAACTATAATAGTGCTGATACTCAGTTTGGAGAAATGCTGTTAGAAGAGCAATTATTTCAGTGGACCCAAGGAAACAACAATGTTGAAAGTGGATACCTTTGATTGAGCACTTGCTTTGTGCCAGACACTATACTTTTAGGGCTGGATTTATAGTGTCCTGTTTAATACAACAATCCTATAAGGTCTTGTATTATTCTCACTTTAGAGTTAAGGAAACTGAGCTTCAGAGAGGTTAATTCTTGTCCCAGCCCATGTACTAGTAAGTAGCAGTGTAGAACCAGGACTTTTCCCCTGCAAAGTCTATGCTCTCACCTAAGATGTGTGACTGTCACCTAGTACTCCAGATCCACTGTTAGAGAAACATTAGTAATCACTTACTCTCTTCAGACTGAGGAGATTCTTCCCCTGTAGCTGATGGACAGAGGGGCAGTGTGAATCAGAACTGGAAGGAATCCTAGGGAGCCAATTACCTACTACAACTCCATCATTTCACAAAGTGAGGCAAACTGAGCTCAGAAACTTTAAGTAGCCTGCTCAAGGTTGGCCATCTAGTTAGTTACAGAATTCACTAGGGACAAGAATCCATATCTCAAAACCCTACAAACATTGATAAAGGCAAAGGTTGAAAAACTTCTTTTATCTTATCAAATGTTCTAAAAACTCAGAGAATGTAAAAACAAAGATTTTAGTATCTAAGCTTCTTAAGGACATGTAATATTACAATTTATCAGTAAAGGTGATACCTCTGGCCCAAAATTTGTCACTGTACGTAGCTGTCTTTGTGGAGAGGACTCAAGGTTGGGGACAGTGAGAATCTCTGCAAACTTGAGTATATTATTCAACTAATTTTGAGTCCTTCTAGGATAACATCCTTTATTCCGTTAGATATAAAAACCCAAGACTGTAGCACCCCTGCCCCAGCCACATTCTTATACTCAGAGAACTTTCTCAGGGGGAATCACACTCATGCTCAAGAAAAAAGAATTTTTACTTCTTAAGTCCGGTCTTCCAAGTAAGACTTAACTGTCCAATAGGAGACCTGAAGTTTTAAGATTTCACCTTTTACAAGAACTATGTAAAATTCTATTTTTTTTTTAAAGATTTTATTTATTTATTTTGACAGAGAGAGCAAGCAAGCACAGGCAGACAGAGTGGCAGGCAGAGGCAGAGGGAGAAGCAGGCTCCCTGCTGAGCAAGGAGCCCGATGTGGGACTCGATCCCAGGATGCTGGGATCATGACCTGAGCCGAAGGCAGCCGCTTAAGCAACTGAGCCACCCAGGCGTCCCGTAAAATTCTATTTTTAAGAAAAGCAATATTCAGAAAGTTTTACTGACAGGTGAAATTCAGCCACTACTGTGACTAATTTATACTATATATGAGTATTTCAATATATTAATATTTAGCCATGATTTAAAGCAGACCAGCAAAGATGTGAGTATCTCGATGGTATCAAATGATTTCCAAAAATATGGTTTTTACAAAATCACTCTGACTTGTGAAATGCATCAATCTATATTGATTCTCAATATGAGCAATGATGTGAAGTGAGATGTGTTTTTTCTAATAAGGAGGCTTCCCAGAAGTTGTTAAGTATATCACCTGGTGTTCTCTTTAGGAGAAACTCAGAAGAAATGTCGTTTTACAATATTTGTTCCAAGATGAGTTGAAATTACTGGGACATTTTATTCTAATCTCATGGACACTGGGACTTGGATAACTAACAAAGTTTCTGTTTTTAACATTGGTTACTAGAAAATTGAAAGCCAAATGTGTGGCTCACCCATGGTAGATGAGTAGGTCATCATGGTATGCATCCTAAACCTTATTCATAGCTCTGTTTTGTCCCCACCCTTTTTTTCTTCTTCTATTTTTTTCTTCCTCAAAATAATATTTTATAGTTTCTGATATTCTTTTTCTGTACCATGACAAGGAATAGCTAACTATGCAAGAATATTATGCAAAATTATGTTTACTATTAGGAGGGAAACAAAGATGTTGCATTACAATGACAATATTATGGCTTTTTTTCTTTTATTTTCCAAACTTTCTGAAATTGTATTTACAATTTAGGGAGAAAAAGTTATTTGAACCTTGAAAACTCTAGCTATTTATTCCAGAGACAGAAGTATGGGAAATATTTCAAGCCCCCCGCAATGTACTTCAGTTTGATTATGTTAAGGCAAATGAGGAACTGTCATAAAGGGAGGTTGGAATGGTAAGTGAGAGCCAAATTTCAAAGGCCTTGGTATGTTATCCTAAGATTGTGTTATTGCAATTGGGAAGTCAGAAGCACCTTTCAGTTTTTAACTAAAGTGCTTTATTACAAGATAATTATTAACTATATAGCTGAAAGAGTCAGGCATAAGAAGTTGTTAGGCAAGGGAACCAGTTAGAAGGCTTATTAGTATGGGCCTTGAGGATATGGAGGCCAATAGAGATTCAAGTTAGACTGGTGAGAATAGGGGATTCCATCAGATTTGACAAATTGGAAATGGGTAGAAAGAAAGAAACAATAATCTTTAGGGTTTTTCTACTGTAGGTGCATGAGAAGTATTGGTGATGTTCAACATCATAGACAATTTAGGAAAATTCGGTATTTGGCATTAATTTGTTTAGGAGTAAGGAGAAAGGAAAAGAAATGAGTTCACTATGGGACATATTAGATATGAGGTCCTTACAAGTTATACTGATGGAAAGGTAGTCCAAAGCATTAAAAAATACAGTACAGAACTGAAACTCTGGATGAAACTTTGGCTTAAATTTTATAAGGTATGTGTGTGCTTGGACTTACTAACACTAGATGGCCATGTTTCTATTTCCCAAGTAAACTATTCCCAATATCCCAAAGCAGTGGTCATCAATGATTTCTGAAATGCTAATCCTCTGGATCATTTGTAGCCTTCACTTTATAGTTATCTTTATAGCTTTTCCAGGATTGACTATTCCTCTCATTTCTTTCTTGATCTTACATTTTCCTCTTTTTCTACTTCTCAGTCTCCTTCACTGGTTTTCATTTTTTTGTCAGCTTTATTGTTGTGTTCTTGAGGGCTCCCCTCAGTTATGTTTATACACTCTCCTTGACTGAGATGGAGAAGACTAAGGATGGAAAAGGTTGGGGAGAAACAAAGTTTGTTGAATGTATTAAGTTTGGAAGTTTGAAATCCAAGGGAATATGTTGTGTAGGCATTTAGATACATGAATATCGAGTTCAAGGGAAAAATCTGGACTGAAATATAAATTTAAGAGTCATCAGCATATAAATAGTATCTACAGCTAAAAAACTAATTGGCAGGTGCCTGGGTGGCTCAGTGGGTTAAAAAACTAATTGGGGTCATCAAGGGGGAATCGATGAAGAATGGTAATAAGAGATGCCTGAGGATAGTGCTTGGAGTACTCCACATTTTAAAGGCAGATAAATGAGAAGAATCCAGCAAAAGAGGCTAAGAAAGATCAACTAGTATAACTAGCAAAATGGGAAGAGAACTAAGAGAAGTGGTATCTTGAAGGCCACTGAAAAAAAGGTTTTAAAGAGGAGGAAATGATCAACTCTACCAACTTCCTGAGAAGCTGATTAAGATGAAGACTGAGAATTGACCTCTTGGTTTGTCAGTACAAATGTTGTTGCTACCCTTGATAATAATTGCGGTGGAATAGTGAACAGTGAAGCCTTGATTGTAGTGGGACTTTGTGGGGCTGGTTTCATTTTAGAAGAGGAAACAGGAAACAGCAGGGGCAGTCAAACTAAAACAATTAATTAGTTAAGATAGAACAAAACAAAAGAGCAAGAAAACCATTATATAGATATGTGGCCATTCAAGATCATGATTATGTCTGGATAAGGTTGGGCAAAGGCGAAGTTTTAAAGTTTTGACCCCTCTGAGTTTATTTCCACTTAATTTTAATATTAGACCTTCTTATAATTACTATCATTTGTCAAGAATAGTCATGAGAAAAGTAAAGATAGAAACAGTAAATGTAGACATCTGATGAAGAGCAGGATGAAGGTAGGAAAATAGCAAAAAGGAATTACAGAGTTGAAGAAGGATATCTGGTTATTTTTTGAGGAATAAACCATGTTTATTGGTTAAAGACAAGAGCAAGTAGAAAAAGGTTAAATATTCACATAAAAATGTTAGGTATTTGAGGGATAAGATCTAAAGAAAGGGAGAAAAATTTATTTCATTTAGGTCATTTCTTTCTTTTAGATTAGAAAGACAGTGTACTAAGGTAGTTAAAATTCAGGAAAAGATAATTTTCTAAAGATTCTATTTATTTATTTGACAGAGAGAGAGAGAGAACATGAGCAGGGGGAGCAGCAGGCAGAGGGAAAGGGAGAAACAGGCTCCGGACTGAGCAGGGAACCTGATGCTCATAACCTGAGCCAAAGGCAGACATTTAACCAACTGAGCTACCCAGGCACCCCCAGTGGAAGATAATTTAAAGGAGTTCACACCTAATGTCCTATATATACTCTAAGAATTAGGCCAGATCTTATGCTGAAGTAATGGATCATGAGCTGGTTGGAGAATTTAAGAGGGAAGGTTTGGCATAGCTGTTATTAAAGATGGAAACAAAACGAAGGGAAAAGTGAAATATTTATTTAACCATTATATACCACTCTAGGCACCTTTTAAATATCAGCTCATTTATCCATCATAATATGTCTGTGAGATATGCTTCCCTCTTTGCAGATGAAGAAAACGAGGCACAAAGTGGTTATGCTTTTCTTCTAAGGATACCCAGCTAATAAGTGGAGAATCCTGGAACTGAGTTTTTGTGGGCTAGCTCCAGAGTCCATGCTCTTATCTTCTTTGCATTGCTGATAAATGACAGTGGCCTACCTTTACTTAGCAGGTTTAGGTACATAGGTGCTGAATTTCAAAAGACAAAATTTTATACCCATCCAGGATAGGAGTTTAGAGGTTGAGTGTGATGGAAGTTGAGGTTAGTTAATGAGATAAGCCATAGCATGCAGGGTTAGATGGAAGACATAGGGCAGGATGGAGAGAATCCGGTTCATGTAGGGGCTCAGAGACTTGAATCTTTGTTATAGTCTTAAGGTTTAGGCTCCTTCGAAATCAAATAGTTTGATAGAGGTAAGGAAGAGAGATCACGGAAAACAGCAGGGACTCAGAATAAGAGAGTAACATTGTGAATTGTCATTAAAAAGGGTAAAGAGTTGCTGGGAATGGTGAGGTAGCAATGGAATATGGCACTGGTAGTAGATCACTGAAGTCTAAAGAAGTTAAAGGCCAGTGCAGCAGAAGAGGTCAAGAAATGATGAATCTAGAGTGTTGGGTGGGGCACATCTATAAATACTGAAGTCACTTATGAATCACTCAAGATGAGACATGAAATGGGGTGGAGAAAAAGACTGCAGAAACCAGTGGATTACAATGTGAATGTGATGAAGGAATAAAAGATGGCATAAGAGAGACCAGACAGACATAATGAACATACTCCAAGCAGTGGAGTCATATAGGCTAAACTTCCCTGTAGCCACCTGCCTCTGGGAATGTGATAGGGAAGCCAAAAGTGCCATGCCAATAAGATGCCTAAATTGGCAGCATTCCTAAAGAGCTTTTTAAAGAGGCTGAACTGTTGAAATGATTAAGCTTTAAATTATCTCAGAGGTACAACACATTAGTAAAGTAAATATTAACACAGATTAGCTTATCTAGCCCATATAAAACCATTATTATTTAAGTACAAATATGGCCCTATGGATATTTTAAGTTTTTAAAGGTGGAAGAGTGGAAGGAGGAAGAGAACATAGGAAGCTGAGGTATAATATGGCCATGCATAATGTGAACAACTGACATAAAGGAGCAGGAAAGAACCAGCAACCATGAACATGGAAAACCTCTTAAATGCCCTATGAATAATGTGGAAAGGGGAAATGTGCAAATGAGCCATACTCTCCCTTAGTTCAGAATTCTCAATAAAAATTGTTATTTTAGATGCAGTGATAGGGGCTTTCCCAGTTCCAACAAAGAGACTCAAAAACAAAAAATAGATTTTTACAGAAAAGAAATCCTATCCCTGAATCAGAAGTCAGGCTGAATTACATATTATTATATAATTAACTACTTGATATTAGAGGAAATTATGTTTCGATCAACAACAATTCAGGTTTGCCTGGAGACCTGTATTGTTAGGTTACCTACCAAACCACCACTCCTCCACCTTCTTCCTTAGCAACCGAATCTTTATTATGCCACTGGATATTGGCATATACATATGACACTAAGAGATAAGGTAGCCATCTTGTGACAATAAGTGGAGCTAGCCTAGAAAGAAAAACCAAGATGCTAATAAGTTTCCCAGATTTGAGAAACAGTAATGCAGGAACCCAGCTAAATATGAAATTTCAGATAATGAATATATCACAAGAGATATGTATCATTTAACTAATATTCAAATTTAACTTTATGTCCTGTATTTAATTTGACAACCCTAGATACTCAGGATGACAAAATGGGAAGTTAGATAGATCCTGTCATTGATGAAGTAATTGAGCTGCTGAATTAGCAACTTGGGGACCATCTTAACTCAAAACATTTTAGCATCAGATAAATATTCCTTAGTTTTAAGCCAGTTCTCTCCAGATAAATATTCCTTAGTTTTAAGCCAGTTCTCATCGCATTTTCTGTTATTTACAGCCAAAGGCATCTTAACTAACGCAGTTCTGTCAGCCCTCTCATTGAGCAAGTCAATACACATATTGTTCATCCCTAAGTATCAACTTACAAATTCTAATTAGTATTTTCAAAAGGTTTCTTTGTGAAAGTTCTTTAGTATGAAATATATCTGTTGCCAGGATTCAAAGTTTTCCATCTTTGTGTAGTACTCCATAAAAGTTATTTTCATGAAATCTGTAAGATGAAATGTCTTTCTCTGCACAGTTTAGCTGAATTAGATGATCTCTAAGATCTATTCTAGTTCAGAAAATATTAGTTATTATAGAACAAACGTAGATGTGGAATAAAGATAGGCACCTAACAATAAGACCATACAACAAAAATTATCCAGTGTTAAAGTTAATTATGTAACGAAAGGCTTTTTCTGACAGTAGTTGCTTGTTTTAAGAATTAGCATAATTATATTCATAATACCACCACTGTGAAAAACCACAAGTTGTTGTGAAATACAACTTTGATGTGATGTTTCTTGAGTTACAAAGAGAAATGAGAATGAAGTTTTTTATCCATATAAGTATATAGCTTTTGTTCTTAGTATCCCGCAAGTACAAAGTAACCTTGGGCAAAAGAAAACAAGATAAATGATGGAAAATTTCTAAATGATTATATTCACAGGTTGTGTGTCTCTGGAAGCCCCCCAAAAGTTGGCATTTTCCATCTGTTTCTAGTGGCTTGTCAGAGGCCTGAATTAGTTTGTGCATGCTCTTAAAGTTCAATTTTTTTACTGTGAGTATAACCACAGTGACTGGAAGAACAGAGTGATCTTTAAAGGAACTGACCTCCCCTGGTCAAAGGGAAAATGGCTTATGCTAACAGGCAGGAACATCTTTAATGGTGATATGCATTTGTGTGCATGCATGCACAGTTCTGCAAGCATGTGTGCACACTTATGCTTGTGAGTAATCCAGAGGTTCTTAGATCAAGAAGCCTCTGATCTTTTCCCCCCTGCTCGTGCACAAGGCAGAGCTAGCTGCGCAAAACCTGAGCTGCAGAAGTTAGCTGTCAGAACTGGAAAATGGAGTGAGGTTACTGAAAAGTTTATAATCAACATTACCTGGCATATCAGTACTCTTCAAAACCACATTCTGATCTGGAACTAGCCATTTCACCACTCTCCTCTCTTCCCTCTCCTAATAGTCTTATTTAAATGCAATTCAGCTCTCCTTCCAAGCCTGCTTTCTAAGAAAAACAAAACACTGCAGTTATAGTAGCCATTCATTTTAGAATACTGTCCAATAACCACTATTCTCACTCAAGCATGCCTCCTGACAGACTTCCCATGCACACCTCTCAACAAGCGTATCACAGTATTTACCCAGCAAAACCAGGTAATTCCCAAGAAGGAAAAAAATTTGCTCCTTAAAAAAATAATTTTCTCAGGGCACCTGGGTGGCTCAGTGAGTTAAACCTCTCCCTTCAGCTCAGGTCATGATCTGAGTCCTGGGATCCAGCCTCTCATCAGTATCAGGCTCTCTGCACAGCAGGGAGCCCGCTCCCCCCACCCCCGCACCCCGCCTGCCTACTTGTGATCTCTCTCTCTCTCTCTCT